>MU227207.1:2953537-2981190 GCA_018584345.1 Thuja plicata
TGTATGTTGTACACACTAGACCAGATATTGCACATGCAGTAGGAATTGTTGCTAGATTTTCTGCTAACCCCAGGGAATCACATATGACTGCTGTGAAAAGAATCCTAAGATATCTGAAGAATACTGATGAATTTGGCTTATGGTATAGAAGAGAAGGAAAATTTGAACTAAAAGTGTTTACCGACGCTGATTGGGCTGGAAATCTTGATGACCGGAAGAGCACAACTGGAGGAGCATTCTTTATGGGTTACAGACTTGTCACATGGATTAGCAAAAAGCAAGGATGCATCTCTCAGTCTACTACAGAAGCATAATATGTTTCTGCTATTGCAAACTGCTCAAATATTGCATGGATCAAACAGTTGCTGGAAGGTATGCATATGAAGATCTCAGAACCAGTGATTATCTATTGTGATAACACTAGTGCAATAAACATTTCAAAGAATCCAGTCATGCATTCCAAGACTAAACACATTGCAATCAAATATCATTATTTAAGAGAACAAGTTCAAGAAAAAGAGGTGATACTTGAGTATGTGTAATCAAAAGAACAATTGGCTGATATCTTCACCAAGCCACTACCCAAAGATACATTTGAGTACTTGAGAAAGAGACTAGGAGTCAAACCCTTGTTTACTAGTCAGTAAAAGACTAAAGGCTACATTAGCCTATATATTATCATAATATCATTCATGTTGATGCAAGCAAAATGATGAACTTCAAAGCTACATCTATATACAGAAAGGTATATATCAGAACTGAGCACCAGAGCATATTGTTGTATTACTGATGGATAAGGGAAATTCAAGGAATATATTATGGATCGAGAGAAAAGATCACTTGACATTAATGTCAAATATCTTTGAGATATTTGTTTGGCATTGGTGTCAAAGGGAGAGAAAGTTTCCATATTATCACAGTCTTCAGAAAAAGAAGAGAGATTATCCATTATCAGATTACTCCAATAGGGAGAGATAATATCCACAGGGAGAGTTGCTAACAAAAGACAGAGACATCAAAGAAGAAGAACAGTCAAAAGAGAGATATTGACACAAGGAAAGGATGCAACACATCAGAACAAGAAACACAAAGAACTGCAAGAATCAAATCTAAGCTAACACAGAGCTTACTGGCGGTCAGACATTTTTATCGGTTATCAAAACAAACTGTTTGGTAATTTGATGAATCTCAAAAATTGTATTAGAAATAGTATAGTGTGATAATATAGTATCTTGCCATCAATGCCAAAGGGAGAGATTGATGACATGTAACTGATTAAATGTTTGATAATGTTTAGTTGAAGATAATGCAAGGCATTAAATCAGTTAATGGTTTGTATTGTCATTGATGTCAACTTGATATCATCTGTATGGTCATGTATACAATGTCAAAGAATTTAGAGAATCAATGGAACAAAGATTATACTTTCAACAATGCATAAAAGTCAAGTATTCACTAAGTGACAGATAAACACTGACAGAGTGCACACCATCGGTAAAGGAAAAGAACCAAAGTCACAGTGATACATGACAAGCAAAAGACAGTGTTTCCCGACGAGCAAAATCCAATGATGCCCAACAGATGGAGATCCCGAAGCTGACTGGAGTCACACCGACAGAATTGGAAATTATCATCAATGACTAATTGCAGAGTTGACCGACAGAACAGAGAGTTTAGAAAATGACAAAATATCTAGTTGGCAAGAGCTAAAGATAGACTTAACTGGTTGTTTTCATTGTTTTATTTGACCAGAGTTAAGTGATTGATTTAAAGAAGATTTGTATAGTTGGAAAGAAGATATCTATGAGATAAATCAGGACTTATGCTTTAAATCAAATTGGCTAGATTGTTTTTCACGTCAAGAATCAAGAATCAAGAAATGGTGAATATCATGTCTATATAAGAGACAATATTAATTCATTTACGAATGGGATTAAGGGGAGTGAATAGAAAGAGGATGCTAAAGAGAAACTGATGAAGGATAACTTCATACAGTCCTGGTCAATCAAGCTGAAGGAGAGCTAAAGAATTTTGCAAACACTGACAAACAGTGAAGCACTGCATCACAGAGCAGAAAGAGTGGAGCACAAAGAATTGAATTGATACATTGATCAGAAAGGTAATGTACTTAAATAGATCTAAAAATCTACAATTCAAGATGCATTAGAAATAAGTCATTGTGTTTCAGTTTAACCATTGGAGCATCAAGTCTCTTAACAGAGCAAGACTTAACAATCTTCTATATATTGAGGTACATCCCAAGGAGTGCCAAAAATGTTGATTCATAAAATTAGCACTAGATTTTCCTAAAGCCTATTGACAGTCTAAGAAGGAGGCTAAATCAAGGATGGTAGCAAACTGAGTTGCCCGATACTAAGTGAAAACCTCTATGTATAAAATCCTCTAACCTGGTCACACCTAATAGTGTTTTTGTAACCTTTAACAAGGTTGGCTCCTAACAGGGCTCACTTTAGAAGAGTGAAAATTTGGGGTACCAGTCCCAGTGGTTTTTTTCCCTTAAACAGGGTTTCCATGTTAAAATCCATGTGTTATGTGTGTATGGTTTATTACTTTACTGTTTTACATTTCACATATGCATTTCTGGATTGATCGGTATACTCTGCATATTTACTGAGTGTCGGTAAATAAGTTTTACTTCTTATTGGTAATCAAGGAGAATAAGATCATAAAAGGAAAACCGACAGACATTTAATTAGTATAAGTATTTCATGGCATGCATCTTGTAAGGACATAATAATCTGAGATTTATTTGATTGGTGGTTAGAATAAAGAATTTTTTTTAAAGCCACTGATTCACCCCCCCTCTCAGTTATTACTAACATCCTTCCCCTCATCTCTTTTTTCTATAAATAGAGTTTTGGCTTTTGAACCTTGCAGTAAAGTTCCCCAAGAGTCGCCAATTTTGTATATCTCTATATGGACAAACCTGATTTCTAAAGTATTCATCCTTGGGCTTCCTTTCAGGTCAAATATCTTATTGGTGTGGGCCCCCTTTTCCTTGGTCGTGAGATTTTTTATTTTTGGCAGACACATGTCATGTCTGCAAAATTCTAGAGGGATCGTGGTGGGTTTCTCTTGCTAGAAACCCCATCGCGATGACACATGTCCCTGGTGTCTTTTGAATGAGGTTGTTATACCTTGTGGGTTGATCAATGATTACAGTTGCTATCCTTTTATTCCTTTCAGATGTGTGTCAAGTGGACCATGGTTGTAATTTGACAACGTGCTGATCATGGTTCCTCGACGAACGTAGTGACAATTTTTCCAGGTGGTGGTCTATCCAGCAAGGCAATTTTGATTCGGGGAGAATATTTTCTTGTTGTAGTTAGTTATTTAAGAGGGGAGTGGTTTTCTGATAAAGGGGTTGGATTTGTAGTTCTTAGTAGAAGACTGATAAATTTACCAAGAATATTTATTCTTGATGTTATTACAAGATATCATACTTGCAGGCTTTATTTCTAATTAGTTTCATGTTAATTGAAGATTGAATGTTTTGTGTTTTGATTAATGCTAAATATACCTAAAATCTATTTCATTTGGAGTCATGAGTATCTTATAATACCCTACCATTTTATGTATGGGATTGCTTTCAATGATGGATCATGTTAAAAACTCTCACAATTGAAAGTAATTTAATGACAAAGGATGTTCCATGTTTGTGATGTTGTCAAGAACAAATAGATTAATAGGATGTCTTTGAATGCATTTATTGTTTCGTGACTTTTATAGATGCACCCATGAGTTGATATGAATATTTTAACTTATCTCTAAGATATGGTTATTGTGTTCTCATTTCGACTATGAAGGGATTTTGGTATACTATGCCGATTTGTGGAATAATATTTGCATTATGAACTAAATGGTTATGTCTTTTCATTTATGAAAGATTTCAAGTTAATAGTGAAATGATTTGGCACATCGCCTTAATTTAGTTTCATTTTCAATATTCATCTCTTTCCATCTTTCCCCTATTCATGGAGAGTTGACTCCTCAATCCCAGAGATTGTTTCAAGTGTTAGCATTCTAGTCCCACATCACTCAAACTTTCCCTAAGGTATTTTACCTTTATGAGTTGCAAAATTTAGGATCAACACAAATTAACTAGGCTCAATTTCCTTAAATAATTTCTCTCAATCCATTGATTTATCTTTCTACCTTGTCTTTTCCTATCTCACTATGTCTCATCCTAATAATAAATTTATGAAATTATTTGTTGTACTTGTTCACATTCCTATCCCTTTGTCTTAAACCATGCATTTTCTTTAGTAGTTCAAAATTAGATCCTTCAATGTGAATTGTATTTTTAGTTTTGCAGTCATCCTCTCCCATCTTGTTAATATTTCTTCTCCCTTCCAGTTTCTTTCTAGTTATACTTCCTTTTGCTAAACAAAAACATATATTTTAGCTCAGTCTTAAAAAACCTAACTCTTTTAGGTTCTTCAATTTATTCATACTCTACTCATCCAACCCATTTATCTAATCAATTAGCTCTTATAGGCTTAGATCATGTTACAATAGTTTGGAACTCCTATCATAGGTCTCTGGTTAAATTTTGAAATGACCTTTAACAACATCACTTTCTCCAACTCTTATAGGTCTTCCAAGTATTGTATATCCTCTCTGACATCTTCGTCCATGTAATTCTCATTGTCATCCTTTGGTCTTCATTCCCTTTTTCTATATTCTTCTGAATCCTCCAAAATATTCTCTTATAACTTTCAACATCTCACCCAACTTTCTAGCAATGTTGACAACTCCTCAAGGTCTTCATGATGACATATTTCTTGGATTATTGTAAATTGTCCCTAATTGGTGGTCCACCAAAATCACCCCTTATAGTTTCCTCTCAATTGATAATTTATTATCAAGTTTCTTGTAAGTCACCCTAGTTTGAGAATCTATTCAACTACTGCCCTAATCAATATTTTAACCTTACAATTTAATACAAATTAATGTATTTAAGGTTATTATCCAATCATATAACCAAAAATAAATAACAACAAAAACTCACTACAAATGACACAAAATACACCTCAAAGAAACCTTCAAATTAGAAAAAGGCATAGCCTCTAAAATATCCTTCATCATTCTTATTAAATTTAATATAAGTTACAATTTATCTTTATGGCATAAATTTCAAGCTATAACAGACAATTATATTTATAATATCCTTAACCTTAAACCATCTCCCTCATAGCTACCTTAGCTCAGATATTTCCTATCTCCCTTTGATGATTTTCAATGATTATGAAACCCAACATATACTAGTCTTTAACCTCCATAATGGTTGGTTTAGCTATGATATGGCACAAATTTTAACACTTCCTAAAATGTGTAGTCAGCTAATGAGAGAAATGTCCACTAAGTCTTCACATATCTTTTGTAATTGTCGCAAACTTAAAATTCTCTAGTGCCAAAAGTAATTATACAACTATAACATTTTGCCTATTTGATACAAGTTCATAAACCCTACTAAGTTGTAATATGTATCCAATTCTCCTATAAAATAGACAAGATATCCAAAGAATTCTCTTTGGATATTCTACTAAAACTACAACAATTGATTGTGAAAGGTTGTAAATTATGGTGACATATTCTATATTAAAAAATCTTTTAAAATTATTGCACCCAAGAAATCTTAAAAATTTGCAACAACCTAAAGGTGTTATTGAATGGATGATTGACACATATAGAGATAGCCTTTCCAATCAAGCATATTGCACAAAATAACTCTACTAAAAATATAAGCATGCATAGCTCAAATGAAAAATTATTTGTATATATGCCTATCAACCATTTAATAACACTTTTAGATGTCATTATAATATGAAATGTCTTTTACCAAAAAACATAAATATGCAACACTTAATCAATAAAACTATTCATATATATATGCCTATTAACCATTTAATAAGACCTTTAGATATTATTAGTAATTTAAGTGGTGTCTTATATAATTTTATATATTGTCTGAATGTTATACAAGTTGCAAACTTAGTGATGTTACATAACAACAAAGATAAATATTCAGTAAGTTACAAATTGAATTACAAGAGGTGCAAATATACCTTTGGGTGGTGAGAACATCAGTATGGTGGGGTTTGCCACATCTCTGATTTTATTTTTTTGTAAAATTTTGTTGAGAGGATACACATCATTCACCGTTTGATATATTGTAGGCATTAATAACTAAAACCATACGTGCACAAATAATCAACTTCATTTGGTTTAGTGTCAAGGACTAAGTGGAATTCCTCTTGCCAAAATTATTGGAGTACGATCCCAAATTCATTCATTTTCTTTTTTGATGGAGGGTTTTATATCAAACCTTGATTCATCTAGCTACCTAATATGGGAGCATAAGCCACAAGCCAAACCTCTTCAGCTAATAAGAGCCAAGGACTTAGGGGTATCCATTCCACCAAATTCACTCAAGCATGATCTCAACCTCATCCTTATGATGCTAGTCTTGTGCTCAACAATACTTGATCCCTAGTGGGTTCATTTAGAACCATTCAACTTCGACAACAAACCAAGGGCCCATTGACAATGTCATTCATGATGATATCAAGAAGACCTAATCCCTAATAAACTCTTTCGAACGAACCATTTAACTTCACCAAAACTTACAACATTGCTTTCAAAATTTAATTGCGTCAGTTTTCAAGTCAAACTCATTGACCCATATTTCACCAAACTCTGTTAGTTTTTTAATCAAACTCATTATATTTCATCAAAACTATGAAAACTCTTGACTATCACACCCTATTTACTAAGGGGATGCCCCCAAAAACACTATTTGATGTAATCCATACACAACTTCAAATGGACTCTTACATGTAGTCCTATTGGTACTATCATTATAGGAAAACTTTGCTTGTGGGATGACTTGTTCCCATCCTTGCCCATATTCCTTGGTTAGACACCTCCAAAATTTTCTAAGAACTCTGTTAATTACCTCTATCTTCCCATATATTTGAGGATGATATGTAGATCTATGTGCCAAGTTGGTTCCCAATCTCATCCAAAGTGTTTTCCAGAAGTGCCCCATAAATTTCACATCCCCTCTGATACAATACTAGTTGGAAAACCATGTATCCTTACTATTTACTTAAAGAAAAGATGGGAAATGTGACTGGCATCATGTGTTTTTTTACATGGGATAAAGTGACTCATCTTACTAAATTTGTCATCTACCACAAACACACTACCCAAACCAGTTGGTGTTCTAGGTAACCCCACTATAAAGTCCATACTTATGCACTCCCAAGGCCTATTTGGGATGGGAAATGGCTGATAGAGCCATGCATTTGAAGATGTTCCTTTTGCCTTTTGGCATACCCCACATTGCTCAACATACCTCCTTATATCCTTTTGCATTTTAGGCCAATGATAAAATCTCTCCACTAGGTCTAGGGTCTTGTTTAACCCAAAGTGCCCACTCAAACTGTCATTATGCTTCTCTTGAATGAGGTTCTCCCTCATGGAACCCCTTGGAACACATAGTTGTTTCCCCTTAAATAGTAAACCATTCTGCAATGTATAGTCAACATATTCACTATGGAAATGATTATCAAAATTAGTGCATACCTTGTAGATCTTTGAGAAATCTGCATCTCCTTCATATAGATCCTTGAATCCTTCAATTCCTATGCTTTGCAACTGTATTTCTTGGACAATGAGAAATCTCCTACTAAGTGCATCTGCAACTTTGTTGTTTACTCCCTTCTTGTTCTTAATTGCGAAGGTGTATGATTTCAAAAATTCCTTCCACTTTATGTGTCTCAAACTGAGCTTCTCTTGTGTATTTATGTAGCTTAGAGCTTGGTTGTCCGTGTATACAACAAATTATTTTGGCAACAAATAGTTCCTCCACTTCTTAAGAGCTTGTACCAAGCATAAAGCTCCAAGTCATAAGATGAGTATCTAAACTTTGCCTCATTTAAGCTTTCACTAAAGAAGGCTACTCGCCTCCCTTCTTGGCTTAGGATTGCATCCACTACTATCTTGCTAGCATCACATTCTACAATGAGCAATTTGTCAAAACTTGAGAGAACTAGAATGGGTTGTGTATCCACTTCCCTCTTCAACCTTTCAAATCCTTCATTGGCTCCTTGGTCCATATGAAATTTGTCTTGACTCCTCCTTTTATTGTATCAAGGACAGGTGCACAAATTTCACTAAACCAACTCACAAACTTCCTATAGAATTGTGCCAAACCATGGAAACTTCTCACTTTTTTCCCTATCCTAAGAGTAGGCCAACTTAAGATTGCTTCAACCTTGCTTTTATCAATTTTCATATTACCTTGGGAAACTACAAATCCTAAATAGGCAAGTTCTTGTTTCATGAATTCACTTTTCTCAAGGTTAATAGTTAGCTTCTCTTCTTGGAGTTTCTTCAACACAGTCTCTAGGTGTTTCATATACTCTTCCTTGGTTTTACTAAAGATAAGGATATCATCTATGTAGACTACTACAAATACACCTATGTAATCCTTCAAGACTTCATTCATGACCCTCATAAAAGTACTAGGTGCATATGTAGCCCAAATGACATTACTAACCACTCATAGAGTCCCTCTGTGGTTTTAAAGGAAAACTTCCACTCATCCCCCTCTTTCATCCTAATTTGATAATATCCACTCTCAAGGTCTATTTTTGAAAAGTACTTAGCACCCCAAGACAATCCATCAAGTCTTATATTCTAGGAATGAGAAATCTATACCTAATTGTTATCCTATTTATTTCTCTAGAATCAGTGCACATTATCCACTTACCTCCCTTTTTAGGAGCCAATTCCACTGGAACAACACATGGGATGATGCTCTTTCTTATCATAACTTGATCCAAAAGCTCTTGAACTTACCTTGCAATCTCCTTGTTCTGCTCTAGTGTCATCTTGTAAGCAGCTTTGTTTGGCAATGATGCCCCTAGCACAAAATCAATTTGATGATTGATTGCTCTCTGTGGAGGTAGTGTATCTGGTGTCCCATCACATACGATGTCCTTGAACTGATCTAACAACTGTCTGACTTCTACAGGCACAGGTGTCTGTTTGGGTGTCTCTTCCTCCTTTGGTTTCACCAAGATAGTGTAGCCAATTCCTTCTTCCTCCTTCATGTCCTTTAGGAATACTTTACACTCATTAAGAGATTATAGGTGTCCTTCCTCTCCATTGTATCTTCTTCTATCAGTGACTGTATCCTATAAATGATTCCATTCTGCTTGAATGAGTACTTATTCTCCTTGCCATGGTGGACTGATTCTCTGTCATACTGTCATGGTCTTCCAAGAAATAGATGGCAAGCATCCATTGGTAGCACATCACAAAGTATCTTGTCCTGATACTTTCCTATGTTGAAATCAACCCATACTTGTTCATTGACCAACATGTTTTTCCCCTTGTTCAACCAAGTTACTTTGTAGGGGTAAGCATGAGGTATCTTGTTCAACTTCAACTTTTGCACTGCCTCCTCTGAGATCGCATTATCTGTTGACCCTGAGTCTATGATGACTCTACACACCTTGTCAAGTATTTTGCACTTCACCCTGAAGAGTTCCCTCCTTTGTTTGTGTTCATCCTTGTTAGGTTCTTTAATCAAGATTCTCCTAAGCATTAGGCTTTCTCCTTTCTCTGAATCAAGACTTACCTCAGAATGTTTAGTACTATCTTCTTCTTGCACATATGCAATTTTCTTCTCTCCTTGTGAAGATGATGGATTATCCGGACACCTATAGGTAGGGTGACCCAACTATCCACAGTTATAACATTTCATTGAAACAAAATGTGAGCTTCTTCTAAAACCACCATATCTACCTCTTCCACCATTGCGATATCTTCTTCCTCTGTCATAGCCTCCTCTATTGTTTGAATCTTTTGTTTTCTCAATGAGATTAGAGTCTCCTTGACCCCTGGTATCATTTCTTCTTCCACTAGAACCTCCTCTATGTCCTCCTCTAGAGTCTCTACCTCTTCCTCTACCCCTAGAGCTTGTATCTTGTTTCTTTCTGAATTTTTCTTCCACCTTAAGGGTCATTTGAAAACAACTATGGATGGAAGTTAAGGTAAAGAGGCTTATTTCCTCTTGAATGTTCCACCTAAGTCCATTGAGATACCTAGCTACCTTGTTGATTTCTATCTCTTGCACTCTGGACCTAAGACATAATTTATGAAATTCTTTTGTGTAGGTAGCCACATCTAAGTACTTTTGTCTGAGATTTTGTCTCTTAAATTATGCAGTTGGATGTCATAATCCTCTGGTAGGTAATTTTCTTTTACCTTAGCCACCATAGCCTTCCAATTGACTATTGGCATCTACCCTTATCTTTCTCTTCCCTCTTGCAAGAACTTCCACCAATTTAGTGCTTGTCCTCTCAATCTCTATTTAGCTATCTTCACCTTTTGTGCCTCTGTAATCCCATCACATTCAAAGTGATTCTCCATGCCTTCAACCCATTCCATCACCAATTATGCATCCATTTGGCCAGAGAACATATGGATACCTTCTAATGCTTTTCCACTTAGTGCTTTAAGGGCTTTGAGGAAAGGTTCATCAGGTAGTGGAGGGTCTGGTCCTGGTTCCACATTCTCTTCAATCTTAGTCTTTCCTTTATCTTTATCCTCTTCTAACCGTTCTTTCACCTTACTTGAAATCTATACAACTTCTTCTAATTTGTGCTTCATTTACTCCATAGCTTCTTCTAGGAGTCTTTTCTTTTCTTTCTATTCTGACAAATCTCTTTCCAACTCTAAATTTTTCACCATGGTTCTCTCACCAATTGATTCAATCACCTCTAGCATGCACACTCACTTCCCAAGCCTTTCAATGGATATGATACCACTTTGATGGGGAGATCTATCTCACAAGAGCTTTCTTTCTCTTCTCAAGGCCTTTCCTATGACCTTACTAGGGTACTTCTCTCTACCCTAACCAGAGGACACTCTTATGATCCCTCTACTCCAACTAGATCTCTCCACCAACTTCAAACTCTCCTCAATCTTTCCCTACTCAATTATGTATCCATATGATCAATTCAAGTGCCTATGCTCCCAAACTATTCTTGGAAATATAAATAGGTGTTTACACTATTTACCCTTCACCTTCAATCCATCTTGACTCATTTTTATAGGTTCTTTCATAGTTTTCCCATCGAGTTCATTCTTTCCTATTTTCTAGGCCTTGTAGCCTTTTTAGCCCAATTAGGCCTCCTAAAACCACCAAACTTGGAATATCTTCCAATCCACCTTAATATCCCAACATACTAACTGTGTATTCTTTCTAACGACCTCTTAGGCTTCAAGATTTCCTAGGTCTTAGGTCTCCATGTTGTTCGTACATAGGACTTTTAGCAAACCCCTATTTTTAAGGGTTTCTAGGGCATGTAAACCAGTATGACTTCTTTGGTCTCACTAATTACTCTAATGTATTCCTCTAAACTTCTCCTTGTAACCGCATATCCTTGTCACATTCGCGTACATTCTCCATCTTGAGATTGGCACAAATCAATCCATTAAACAAGGCTTCTTGCCTCTGCAACTGTGCAAACTCTTAACCGGATACCTTTGTACTCACCTAGGGCCTTCTTGCAAAAATATCTACCCTACATAAAACAAAACCCAAAGCCATATTTACACTATGTATAGAGTGTCCTTCTTGATTCCAAGTGGCCATTGAGATTCAACCATGGGAACTCAAGAAGGAGCCATATTTACATGGTTAACCCTGTTCTGGACAACGAACCAGAAGAACTTAAAGAATTTACAAAATGACAAAGAAATGCACCAACTTCTCAAATAAACTCCATAAATCTTAATTACATAACAAGAACTAAAACTTCAGTGCATTTAAGTAGACCATTCAATCCATTAAGGTTGGATGAAGGTTCAAAACTAGTCTTTGTATCACAAAAATAATGCTTCCATTAAGATAGTCCATACACTCTAACAACCAACCCTTCAATTAGGGTTTGGGTAACCTTATATAATCCATCCCCACGTGCTCAGACCCTAAGGTTTGGATTTGGACCCATTAAATGTTGAATGCAACATTCTAGGAAATGTTGTCATGACAACTTTGCAAAGTTGAAAAGTTGTCATGAGCAACTTTTGCAACTTTGTCTTTTAACTACTCTAACTTGCTCAACTTGATCCAAAATCATTCCATTGAATCTCAAATCACCTAAAAACAAAAAAATAACATCTGTCTCTTCATTTTGGGATCTTGGTCATTGTTTGACCAGCTTTGAATTTCCTAGTCACCTATTGCAAAACTAACTATCTAGGACCTTCTTGGACTTAACCAAAAACAACACTTAACAACTCCTATTTACACACACACTTTGGGACTTTATCTTAGTCCTTATTCCTTGGTGGTTGGATAGAACCACCTACAAGCCAAAATTGAAACTAGGATCAAACTAAGACCCTAAGGTGCTCCTGCACCAGTGATGAAGTGGAAATTGCACTAGAAGAAACCCAGAAATAGATAGCTTCTAACATAACAGAAGCAAGAGATTTTATCCAAAAATTATATGAAGCTAATGATGACACCTTTTCATCAGTTGGGATTATAGATCGAAGACTCGCAAAAATGAGAGCATGAGAGTTCATTAAGTGTGGAGATGTCATTGCATATGCTAAAGAGTGCATTGAGAAACTAAAGGCTTCCATCATACAGAAAAGGATAAAAATTTATGCATTGATATAGGTCGGCCTTCCTTTGACCTTCAGGTCAAATGTATTACTATTAGGGAAAGGGAAATTGAAATAATTGATGGAGAACAAATGATAGGATCACTCTTACGAGAAGATTCTAGGATACGACATCGAGGCCACTCAAGTCAGGGAAATTCTGGATCCCTTGGATTTCCTTCATTTTAGCTTGGATACAACTAGAGGTAGCTTAATTAGCTTCACATTCAGAGGGAAGATCACACTCTATAATGCTTTCTGGGATTTCCAACTTCATGGATTTACAAGAAATGAAGAATGGGCTCCTTTGCAATCTACCCTGGTCAGGCTCTAGTGGTTTGCTCTCCTTCCCCTCATCTCTTTTTGCTATAAACAGAGCTTTGGCTTTTGAACCTTGTAGAAAAGTTCCCAAAGAGTCGCCAATTCTGTATATCTCTATACGCACAAACCCGATTTCTAAAGTATTCATCCTTGGGCTTCCTTTCGGGTCAAATATCTCATTGGTGTGGGCCCCCTTTTCCTTGGTTGTGAGATTTTTTCTTTTTGGCAGACACGTGTCATGTCCACAGAATTCTAGAGGGATCGGGGTGGGTTTCTCTTGCTAGAAACCCCACCGCGATGACACGTGTCCCCGACATCTTTTGAATGAGGTTTTTATACATTGTGGGTTGATCAATGATTACAATTGCTATCCTTTTATTCCTTTCAAATGTGTTTCAAGTGGACCATGGTTGTCATTTGACAACGTGCTGATCATGGTTCCTCGACGAACGTAGTGATTATTTTTCCATGTGGTGGTTTGTCCAGCAAGGCAATTTTGATTTGGGGAGAATATTTTCTTGTTGTAGTTAGTTATTTAAGAGGGGAGTCATTTTCTGATCAAGGGGTTAGATTTTTAGTTCTTAGTAGGAGATTGATAATTTTACCAAGAATATTTATTATTGATGTTATTACGAGATATCATACTTGTAGGCTTTATTTCTAATTAGTTTCATGTGAATTGAAGTTTGAATGAGCTCGACTGAGCCTTTTGTGTTTTGATTAATGTTGAATATACCTAAAATCTATGTCATTTGGAGTCGTGAGTATCTTATAAGACTCTAGCATTTTATGTATGGGATTGCTTTCAGTGATGGATCATGTTAAAAACTATTACAGTTGAAATTAATTTAATGACAAAGGATGTTCCATGTTTGTGATGTTGTTAAGAACAAATAGATTAATAGGATCTCTTTGAATGCATTTATTGTTTCTCGACTTTTATAGATGTACCCATGAGGTGATATGCATATTTTAACTTATCTCTAGGATATGGTTATTATGTTCTCATTTTGACTATGAAGGGATTGTGGTATACTATGCCAATTTGTGGAATAATATTTGCATTATGAACTAAATGGTTATATCTTTTTATTTATGAAAGATTTCAAGTTAATAGTGAAATGATTTGGCGCATCACCTTATTTAGTTTCATTTGCAATATTCATCTCTTTCCATCTGTATAGTTGGAAAATGGAAGCACTTCCATAGCTAGACTGGTTTAGCCTTCCGAGTAAGTGGTTTGGGGTCATATCAAGCGCCTTGAATGGGTTCCTGACTTTGATTTGGCTATATCCCCCTGTTCTACCCCATTTCCACTTTTTCCAACCTATTTCTGGCCAGACTGAGAAACTGAGATTTTGACCTCAGGGTCAAGGTCAACCTTTTTGGGTCAAGGTTGACCTCGACCTTGACCTAGACCTAGGTCACAATCGACCTTTTCTAGGCTCGAGGTTCAAATTTCAGAATCTCATGGTTTCCGGATGTTGGTCTTTGGAAAAAGTTAATTCCCACTTCCGAGTCGGCTGTTTCGGACTTCGGGACAACAAATCCTCAATTATATTTAACATAGGTCCTCTTCTAGGGGCATGGGTCCAATTAGAATTTAATTCTCCAATGTCGGCCTCTCTAGAAGATTGTGCTCTAATTTCATATAAAAGGAAGCTTACTCCTCTCAGTTTCTCTAAGCACTAAGACTCTCTAACCATCAAGAAGCATAATCAAGAATCATAAAACTTTCAAGACTTGAAGAGTGAGATCCAAAGGTGAAGAAGCAAGATTTGAAGTAAGCCAATTAGCCATTTAAGCATTCATCCATTCTTAAGCATCCATCTTCATCAAGGAGATCCATTGGTGGCCATTGAAGGATTCAAGCTCCATGGAGCCCTCTTGTTGAAGATTTCTCCTTCCACATTCCTCCAAGCCTTTTCCGATTCAAGAACTCATTCAAGATTGGTGTTGAAGATCTACAAGAAATTGATTGAAGACATCCTATATTCTCCATTCTACATTCTACATCCATTTGGTGCATCCATACTTGTGGATTCAAGGATTTGAATCCTCCACAAGGACTTTTACATGAGCAAGGTGAATTGTTTCATTTACTTTGTTTATTTCTACAATTTCAATTATATATTTGAGGTTAATTCCAAAACTGGGGTTTGACCAAGGCAAACCCCTCCCCCAACAAACAAACCCTTTTTCTTGCAGGTATAGGTTCAGAACAGCAGATCAGGACAGAGATTCAAATACCCTTTTCGACAAACTTCCAAAATCCGAAAATAGAATTTCAGTCTGAGACTTTTTAGGTTGATTGTGACCTAGGGCGCAATCAAAAATTTTGGTAAATGGTGACATTGACTTGAGGGTACAAATCAGAATTGTCTCAGAACATAAAAAGATTTATGGGTTTTGTCCGTCTCTGCGTTTCTATTCTAGATCTAGTCTCAGATTTTCCAAAAACTCAACAAAGACTTCAGAAAACAACATTCTTCATATCTGCAACATTTCAAGGTTAGTACATTTCTCCTATCTATTTCAATTGAGGTTATCAATCTATCTAAATCTAAAACATATTCAAATTAACAAATCAAACCGGGTACTTAAGATCTTCCTTCCTTATTCTTGTTACCAAATGATTGATTCATTTATGCATTGATCCTTCCTTTTGGGTTAATCAACTTGGATCTTTCATTTTCATATCTAAGGATAGAAGGAGAGCATCTTATTTAACCCATAACAATATTTAAATGTAAGGGATTTTATGTTAAATGAATCCACATTTCATAAACACAACATTTTCTTCTTTACACCATCTTTCCCCTATTCATGGAGAGTCGATTCCTCAATCCCGGAGATTGTTTCGAGTGTTAACATTCTGGTCCCACATCACTCAGACTTTCCCTAAGGCATGTTACCTTTGTGAGTTGCAAAATTCAGGATCAACACAAATTAACTAGGCTCAATTTCCTTAAATAATTTATCCTGATCCATTGATTTATCTTTCTACCTTGTCTTTTCCTATCTCACTATGCCTCATCCTAATAATAAATTAGTGAAATTATTTGTTGTACTTGTTCACATTCCTATCCCTTTGTCTTAAACCTTGCATTTTATTTAGTAGTTCAAAATCAGATCCTTCAATGTGAATTGTCTTTTTAGTTTTGCAGTCATCCTCTCCCATCTTATTAATATTTCCTCTCCCTTCCAGTTTCTTTCTAGTTATACTTCCTTTTGCTAAACAACAACATATCTTTTAGCCCAGTCTTAAAAAACCTAACTCTTTTAGGTTCTTCAATTTCTTCATACTCTACTCATCCAACCCATTTATCTAATCAATTAGCTCTTATAGGCTTAGATCATGTTACAATAGTTTGGAACTCCTATTATAGGTCTTTGGTAAAATTTTGAAATGACCTTTAACAACATCACTTTCTCCAACTCTTATGGGTCTTCCAAGTATTGTATATCCTCTCTGACATCTTCGTCCATGTAAGTCTCATTGTCATCCTTTGGTCTTCATTCCCTTTTTCTATATTCTTCCAAATCCTCCAAAATATTCTCTTATAACTTTCAACATCTCACCCAACTTTCTAACAATGTTGACAACTCCTCGAGATATTCATGATGAGATCTTTCTTGGATTTATTGTAAATTGTCCCTAATTGGCGGTCCACCAAAATCACCCCTTATAGTTTCCTCTCAATTGATAATTTATTATCAAGTTTCTTGTAAGTCACCTTAGTTTGACAATCTTTTCAACTACTGCCCTAATCAATATTTTAACCTTACAATTTAATACAAATTAATGTAGTTAAGGTTACTATCCAATCATATAACCAAAAATAAATAACAACAAATGACACAAAATACACCTCAAAGAAACCTTCAAAGTAGAAAAAGGCATAGCCTCTAAAATATCCTTCATCATTCTTATTAAATTCAAAATAAGTTACAATTTATCTTTATGGCATAAATTTCAAGCTATAACAGGCAATGATATTTATAATATCCTCAACCTTAAACCATCTCCCTCATAGCTACCTTAGCTCAAATATTTCCTATCTCTATTTGATGATTTTCAATGATTATGAAACCCAACATATACTAGTCTTTAACCTTCTTAATGGTTGTTTTAGCTATGAGATGGCACAAAGTTTAACACTTCCTAAAATGTGTAGTCAGCTAATGAGAGAAATGTCCAATAAGTCTTCACATATCTTTTGTAATTGTCGCAAACTTAAAATTCTCTTGTGCCAAAAGTAATTATACAACTATAACATTTTGCCTATTTGATACAAGTTCATAAACCCTACTAAGTTGTTATATGTATCAAACTCTCCTAAAAAATAGACAAGCTCTCCAAAGAATTCTCTTTGGATATTCTACTAAAACTACAACAATTGATTGTGAAAGGTTGTAAATTATGGTGACATCTTCTACATTAAAAAATCTTTTAAAATTATTGCACCCAAGAAAGCTTAAAAATTTGCAACAACACCTAAAGGTGTTATTGAATGGATGATTGGCACATATAGAGATAGCCTTGCTAATCAAGCATTGCACAAAATAACTCTACTAAAAATATAAATATGCATAGCTCAAATGAAAAATTCTTTGCTTATATGCCTATCAACCATTTAATAACACTTTTAGATGTCATTATAATATGAAATGTCTTTTACCAAAAGACATAAATATCCAACACTTAATCGATAAAACTATTCATATATATGCCTATTAACCATTTAATAAGACCTTTAGATATTATTAGTAATTTAAGTGGTGTCTTATATAATGTTATATATTGCCTGGATGTTATACAAGTTGCAAAGTTAGTGATGTTACATAACATCAAAGATAAAATAATAAAATATTCACTAAATTACAAATTGAATTACAAGAGGTGCAAATATACCTTGGGGAGGTGAGAACACCAATATGGTGGGGTTTGCCACATCTCTAATTTTAATTTTTTGTAAAATTTTGTTGAGAGGATAAACATCATTTATCATTTGATATATCGTAGGCATTAATAACTAAAACCATACGTGCACAAATAATCAACTTCATTTGGTTTAGTGTCAAGGACTAAGTGGAATTCCTCTTGCCAAAATTATTTGGAGTATGATCCCAACTTCATTCATTTTCTTTTTTGATTGAGGGTTTTATATCAAACCTTGATTCATTTAGCTACCCAATATGGGAGCATAAGCCAAAAGCCAAACCTCTTCAGCTAAGAGCCAAGGACTTAGGGGTATCCGTTCCACCAAATCCACCCAAGCACGATCTCAACCTCATCCTTATGATGCTAGTCTTGTGCTCGACAAGACTTGATCCTTGGTCGGTTCATTTAGAACCATTCAACTTAGACAACAGACCAAGGGCCCATTGACAATATCATTCATGATGATATCAAGAAGACCTAATCCCTAATAAACTCTTCGAAACGAACCATTTAACTTCACCAAAACGTACAACATTACTTTCAAAATTCAATTGCATCAGTTTTCGAATCAAACTCATTATATTTCATCAAAACTACGAAAACCCTTGACTATCACACCCTCTTGACTAAGGGGATGCCCCAAAAACACTATTTGATGTACTCCAAATTGGGGAAGTATATACTTCCTTTCATGGTAGTGAAAAGGAATATGGCAATGGATGAAGGGAATATTTCCAGCCAAGAGGGTGGTGACCCACAAGAGAAAGTTAAAAATGGCCATCAATTTTAACGCCTGGGCCCCACCAGCCTTTACCCTAAGCAGTAGTGAAATTCATTAAAAAAGCCAAACAAAAAGCTGAAAAAACTAGAGGCCATAAATCCCCTTCGTGGGGCCGAAATGTCGACCGACCCAGCCGGTCAAATGAGAATGGAAGGGCAGCATCGGCGTTGACCGAAGAAAAATACCGGTTCCGGTCAACCGGTCGTCTCTGTTGTTGGTTCTCCACTAAGATAATGTTGACTGTGCGTGGAAAGAAAGCATGCCAAATCATCATATTCATATTCATATTCATTTTCATTTTCATGGGCATTTCCCATTTTCATACATACATACATGAAAAGACAAAGGGGAAAGGAGGTCTAAAAGAGGGGCAGAATTTTGCTTTTCAGACCCTCGAAGCGTGCAGTGCATCATTATTATTTTTTATAATTTGTTGGGCTCTGAATCTATTATACTCTGCCTTGCCCAGAATCTGCAACGAGGAGTCCAGCTTCAGGTGCCCTACAAATCTACGGGTATGTGACAGAAACAAACCCTAGTTTTATTTTTCAAATTTTTGGCTTGCTTGGGTCATTGCTCTTTTTTGGTTGCAAGTCACAATGCAAGGGTTTCTAGGGTTGGTTGATCAGAGTGGCTGCAAAATCTTCTGGTTTTTGGTTTAGGGGTTGTTTGTTTGCGTGGGTTGGGCTTAATCAGCAAGGCTGGATATTTGGTTTCTTATGTTTGTTTTTAGGCTTTGGCTTTTTGTTCGCTTTTGGGATTTTTTGTCCTTTGTTTTGGGCTCTTGACTGTCAAAGGCTCGAGTTTTAGGTGCAAGGCCTTCTTTGCTAGGCGCCCAGGGTTGAAACTGGGGGATCTGATTACAAAGTGTAGTCATAGCAGTGCTGCCAAGGGTAGTCTGCAGGGAAAAGTGGGTTTGCTTTACTGGGCGTTGGGTTTAAAGTTTAGAGGGCCGATAATGAATGTGATAGGGAAGACTGGAGCTTGGAGAAGGAGAGAAGTCTGTAGTGCTTTGCTTCTGTGTTGTCTGGGTTGGGCCATTTTTGGGACAGTGTGGTCGTTGTCTGGTGATGGCGAGGCACTGATTGAGCTCAAGAAGTCTGTCGTATTGGACCCATTTGGGGTTTTCTCGAATTGGAATGAGAATGATCAGAATCCTTGCTTGTGGAATGGGGTGAGTTGTGATTCTAGTTCTGGACGTGTTGTTGGGCTTAGCATCAGAGGACAGTCTGGCTGTGCATCGACGGGGTTTGGGAATGGAAATGGTTCTGTGTTTGCCCCGTGTTTGCTGTTTCGATCGATGGCGACATCTGCAGCTGATCTGTCAGAAGGTTGCCATGTTCGGGAGTTTGTTCCAGAGGCATATTCTGTGGGAAATTTTTCACTTGGTAATGGCGTTTGCCTCCGGAATGGTACTGTGGTGGTGAATTCTTTGAATGGATACAGTGGTCAGGATCGCATCGCCTGCAAGCTTACTGGTATTCTGTCACATTTCATTGGGAACCTTACAGAATTGCGGGTTTTGTCTATGCCTTACAATGACTTTTCTGGAGATATTCCTAGAGAGATTGGGAAATTGAGTTTTTTGGAAATACTTGACCTTCAAGGGAACATTTTCACCGGCCCACTTCCACCAGAGTTGGGCAAATTGAGATTCCTACGTGTTCTGAATCTTGGTTACAATATGCTTGATCACGGCGTGCCAGAGGAACTTATTTCATGCCGCAAACTAGAAAATCTGGATTTGACTGGCAATTCATTGAACGGCTCTATCCCTAAATTTCTTGGAAGCTTGCCTAAACTTAAAGTGCTCTCTTTGTCTTTCAATCAATTCTCTGGGCCAATTCCAACAGAGCTAGCAGACAGCTGTATGTTCCTGGAGTACCTCCATCTTTCAGGAAATTTGTTGACGGATGAGATACCTGCACAATTGGGGAATTGCAGTCAGTTGAGGTCTCTTTTATTGTTCTCAAATTTTCTAGAGGGAAGCATTCCGGCAGATATTGGCAGGCTTTCTATGCTTCAAATTTTGGATGTTTCAAGAAACAGCTTCAGTGGAATGATTCCTGAGGCGCTAGCCAATTGTCAGCAGCTATCTGTGCTTATACTTTCAAATTTGCTAAACTATGCCCGGAGGAACTACACTGATATGGACACATCAAGTGAGTTTTCTAATAGTGATAAAGATGAGTATAATTACTTTCAGGGGGAACTTCCAGCCAGCATTTTCAGGCTTCCACAGCTTCAGATTCTATGGGCTCCAAGAACAACATTAAATGGTCCCTTGCCTGAAAATTGGGGTGAATGTAGCAACTTGCAAGTCCTCAATTTAGGTCAAAATTTCCTCACAGGTAAGATTCCTGCAGGTTTGGGGCAATGCAAGAAATTGCTTTTTCTTGATTTGAGCTCTAGTCGTCTTACAGGCGAGATTCCCCCAGAACTCCCTGTTTCCTGCATGATTTATTTCAATGTCAGTGGAAACAAGTTAAGAGGGGTTTTGCCAACTTTCCTGAACAAGGGTTGTCCTAAACAGCCTCTGTACTCAATCAAACAATACCAAGGAGTGCTATCAAATGTTTCACAGGTTCAATTGGACCCTCTATCTGTGTATTCTGCTCTTTTTCATTGTGGCGCATGTGCCAGCAGCTCCCTTCCTTATCTCATATCTGAGGGCTTCCCAGTGTTCCATGATTTCAGTATGAACAATTTAACAGGCACC
This sequence comes from Thuja plicata, assembly GCA_018584345.1. Lineage (NCBI taxonomy): Eukaryota > Viridiplantae > Streptophyta > Pinopsida > Cupressales > Cupressaceae > Thuja > Thuja plicata. The sequence goes on from MU227207.1 coordinate 2,975,018, forward strand.
ATTCCTCTCCCTCTGATGGGTGACCAACTGATGGAAGACCAGCCTTCTTATGGGCTTCTTTTGAACAACAACCAGTTTGCTGGGAACATTTCCAAGTCATTGTTTTCTTCGTGCTCAAAGATGACAACCTTTGCACTGAACATTAGTGTTAACCAAATTTCTGGTGAAATTCCTCCACAGTTGTTTCTTGATTGCAAATCTTTAAAACAATTAGAGGCATCAGTTAATAAGATTACTGGACCAATACCACCAACGCTTGGGAACTTGGAGTCTTTGAGATATCTTGACTTGAACAAGAATGGTTTGCAGGGAAGCATGCCTAGTCAGTTTGGACAGTTAAAGGATTTGCAATATCTTCGGCTGGCAGACAACAATCTCACAGGAGCAATCCCGGGAGAGTTAGGTAAATTATCTTCGATAATTTTAATAGATCTTTCATCAAATGATTTAAGAGGAGAAATTCCAGCAGATTTAACAAAGTTGAGACAGTTAAGGAGTCTTCTTCTTGACAGGAATATTCTCTCGGGGCAGGTTCCTGATGGTTTTGCAGATCTAACAGCTTTAACTGTATTCAATGTATCATTCAACAAATTATCTGGCCCATTGCCACAGATTGGGAACAAAATAAGCTGTGATAGCTTTGCAGGAAATCATTTCGTACCACCATGTCACACCTTGTCATCACAGCAGCGTGATTCATCTGGTGTACCTATTTCATATGAAGTCCCTCCATCAGGAAACCCAGGAAAAGATCATAACCAGTTCACTTCTATTGAGATTGCAGCCATCACTTCAGGTTCTGTTATTGTTTTTGTTCTTCTGGTTCTTGTTATTCTGTTCCAGTATACAAGGTGGCGGATACCTCGTACCCCTGGTTATCGATCTGGCAGAAAGGAGGTTATCACATTCACAAATATTGGTGTTCAATTAACCTATGAAAGTGTAGTTAGAGCTACAGGAAATTTTAATGCAGCAAACTTTATTGGCAATGGTGGCTTTGGGGCAACTTTTAAGGCGGAGCTTGTCCAAGGATTGTTAGTGGCAGTTAAAAGGCTTTCCATAGGCCGTTTCCAAGGCACACAGCAGTTTGATGCCGAGATTAGAACTCTTGGTCGAGTGCGCCATCCAAACCTTGTTACATTGATTGGCTACCATGCCAGTGAGTCAGAAATGTTTCTTGTGTATAATTATTTGCCTGGAGGTAACCTAGAAAAATTTCTTAATGAGAGATCTAAAAGAAGGGCAGATTGGTCTATGCTTCACAAAATTGCTTTGGACATTGCTAAGGCTCTTACTTATCTACATGATGAATGTGTTCCACGTGTGTTGCATCGGGATATCAAACCCAGCAACATTCTGCTTGACAACAATTGTACTGCCTATCTTTCTGACTTTGGCCTTGCGAGGCTTCTAGGGACCTCAGAAACTCATGCAACAACTGATGTAGCAGGCACATTTGGCTATGTTGCTCCAGAATATGCGATGACTTGTCGTGTCTCAGATAAAGCTGATGTGTATAGCTATGGGGTTGTGCTTCTGGAGTTGCTTTCTGATAAGAAGGCTCTCGATCCATCATTTTCTAGCTATGGTAATGGATTCAACATTGTTGCTTGGGCATGTATGCTGCTTCGACAAGGACAAGCCAAAGAGCTTTTTACCGCAGGTTTATGGGATGGAGCACCTCATGATGATTTAGTAGATACACTGCATCTTGCTGTAATGTGTACCGTGGATTCACTTTCAGTTAGGCCTACAATGAAGCAAGTTTTGCAGCGACTAAAACAATCACAACCACCTCCTGTTTGCTAACAAAGCAATACATTTTGTAATTGTAGTGTCAAGGTTACCATTCCAACAACTTCATTTGAAATTATAAATTTTCTCAGATCAGTTTCTGAGTTGTATTTCTTAGGGAATGGACAGAAAGTCCTTGTACAAATATTAAAACCCTCATTTTCCATCATTTGCATTGTAGTATTTTTTTCCACATCAACTGATCTTTGATTCTGAACTGAGTCTGCTGAAGAATGTGGAGGAATTTTCCCTCCTATTCTGTCAGAATGCGTCGGAAGGCTTTTTGTTGACAAATTACATGTTCTCTGAACAAATAAAAATGCCTCGTCCTTGTAGAGGCAAAGTTTTGGATTAGTTGCCATTCATTGCCTTTTGTCAGTCAACACATGTAGATTTCTTTGGCCAATACTTTGTATGTAAAGGCAAAGTTTTGATTTGGACAGTCCATATGTTCTACTTCTTATTGGTTTAGTTTTTTTTGTAGTTTGTTTAAACAATTTACTGTTCATTTGCACAGGTTTATATTCTATAATGTGTTGTTTTATGAATTGTAAACAATCCCATTCCTTCATTTAAATTGCTAACCTAAATTTTGCATTTGGCTAAATACTCCTTTCATATTGGAAAATCAAGTAAAGCCATTCAAATAGTCTCTCGACCAATTTTTTCTTATTTTGCCTCTAGCCTATTAGGTTAATCCTTCTTATTATCTTTATGTTCTGTGCCAGTTTGTTATCCTCCCTGGGAATGGCAGAAAGAGAAAGGACACCAAGCCACTATTAGCTATGGGAGTTTGAAGAAAAATTATAGGCAGATGAGCGGCAGCATACCAGAAGATATGTTTTGCATGTACTTTACTTGCAAAACACACTTTGCATCCCTTTGATTGTAAGCTGCTTTATATTAACAAAATATCAACAGCTGCTTAATATTATTTGCAAAACACATCGGACTGCCTTTGATTGCAAGTTGCTTTAATATTTAACTGCATAACAGCAGGTGCTTAATATGATCAATGAAATTTGATTATGAAGACAAAAAAACTTTTCTGGTAGTTTCTTACAGCGCTGCTTGTTTACATTATGTTCCGATTCCAAAGGCAGGATTGGCTGAGCTAAACTCAAGGGGTAAGATTTATGGTTTAGTCAATTCTTTGTTACGTAGTGATGAGAGATATGTTGGTTCTTTGAGAGATGCTACTTGCTTATTTTGGTCATGTCATTAGAGGAATACATCTGTAGGGACAATTTGTGAGCTCTGCAAAAGTCAAATTATACAAATAAACGGTAGTCCATTTGTAGAACTCTGATTCTTTGCACTTGATGTTGATCTGATCTTGGAAATTGTAGCCAGTTGGCAGGTTGTTTTTAGTTATTGTGCTTGTATCTGGAGCGGGCTGCAGAACATGCTTACAATTGTGGCTGATTTTTTTTTTCAGGGTTGGCCGACTTATGCTGGAGTAGAGATGACACTCAATAAGATTTTGAAATGCATGTTCAGTGTATTTGCAAAGAATTTAGTGAGGTTTCTCTCCAGGACTGGGCTGCTCATTGGTTTTTAATTAAATTTAGTTTTACATATTTTGCAGACACAAATCAGAGTTATGAATTCAACTTATTGGACAATGGATTATGATGTTGTAGTTGCTTTCTAAGCTCAAGTATAACTTCAATCCAGCAAATCAAATTTGGACGTTAAGGTATTTTAGACGTCTACCTGGAGGGTTCTTCCAGCTTTTCGAGAGGAGGTCGTCACGTATCTGCGAAGGAGGTTCCATTTCAATTGGCAGGTTGGATTTATTTGTTAATGATAAGAGTATGTGCGATAGAGATACAGTTGAAGGCTGGGTTTCCAACCCTATGTCCCACCACTTGTCAAATACAATCCTAGATTTGGCAAATTTTGAGAGTTGGGTTCAGTTCTTTCTCATGAGAGTTGGGTTCTTGTGGACCACTAGTCATGAAAAATAGTTCAATGAGTTTTACTCAGAAACTACACAGTTGAGTCCTGATAGCAATATCACAATTTTGAACTTGCTCCTTTATATTGAATGCTACTTACTGACTGAATCTGTCACACTTGTATCTGTGTTGTTGATAATATATTGTGCATGTATTCGATGCCATTTCTTTTCTTTTCAAACACTTAACACAGTGGTGAATATTTTTACTAGCTTATTTCAGTCGACATAAAAAAAGAACTTAGGGTTTGTTTTTACTAACTCTTTTTGAATGCCAGCAGTGATGAATTGAAGAGAGTTCTATGCGGGTCTTCTCATTTTAACTACCTTGATTGTTGTTTATGCTGTTACTGTTTTTACTGTGTTGCTCAATGTATGTGCCACCATTTTATCCTCAGCTTAATGGGTGAACATAGCAACATCTTTGGACCTGTACTGCTCTCTCTGTATGCCATCAGTGATGAATTGGGTAGAGTAATACTTGGGTCTTCTCATTTTCACTACCTTGATTGTTGTTTATGTTGTTACTGTTTTTCTGTGTGCCACCATTTCATCCTCAGCTCCATGAGTGAACAGAAGCAACATCTTTGGACCTGTGCTGCTCTTTTCGTATGCCATCAGTGATGAAGCGAAGAGAGTTTTATGTTGGTCTTCTCATTTTCAATATCTTGTTTGTTGTTTTTGTTACTTTTTAAATGTGTTGCTCAATCTATGTGCCACCATTTCATCCTCAGCTCCATGAGTGAACAGAAGCAACATCTTTGGATCTATGTTGCTCAATCTATGTGCCACCATTTCATCCCTCAGCTCCATGAGTGAACAGAAGCAACATCTTTGGATCTATGCTGCTCTTTCTGTATGCCATCAGTGGTGAATTGAAGAGAGTTTTTGTGTGATTCCAGTGAAGCAGCTTGAGCCTGTTCAAGGTGGGTGAGGGGGTGTGCTGAATCTTGATTTGTTTTCAGCACCTGGTACAGACATTTCAGATGATCAATATTATTTAAGCTTGCATGATAATGTAAGTTTACCATATAAGTTTATATTGTATATCTATAAACAATATTGAGCTATGAAAAAAAGCTCAAGAATCTAATGCATTATAAGTTTTATATAATCAGACATTTAAACATATATAAATTATTTATTTTTGGTAAAGATAATTAGGCTTTTGGTCACTACACTCGCTTATCAATGCAGAAATCAAAGAATATAAGGAAGAGCTTATCATTGAGCTTAACAAATCACATAGACCTAACAATGGAAAGCCCGTATTGAGCCTATCAGTGAGCTCAACAAATCACATAGGCCTAGCAGGCTTTCATCAGCCCTTAAAGAATATGTCAAATCATGCAAGCTACCTTCATACACAATGCAAATCGAACGACGATCATCTTCTTGGAGCTGGAGCATCCTGCTAAATCAAAGATGGCATAAATATACTCTCTGTCCTGTACTCAAATATCAGTTCAGAACAAAAATCACATGTATCATACTTCCAATAGGTTTTACATTTCTGCGATTTGTAAAAACAGAAAATAACGGATCATAGGTATTCTCATAATGGTTTAACAGTGATTTATCTAGGTAACCATATATGAAGCAACTTTTTAAAATACAGCAAGGGGCGATGAAAAGTAGCAGTGAAGTAATGGTGAAAGGCTTAAGCACAAGGAGACACAAACAGAGGTATTGGGTGATGAGGCGGTGTGCCAAAAAAGAGCAAACAAGGAGAAACTTGGCATAAGAATGTAGGTCTGATCACATCTGGTCACACCCCTCAAGGTACAATGCAGCATGAGAGCGAAAGGGAGTAGAAAGCCAAATTGGCTCCCCTAGATGGAACCACTAGTAGGGTGGATAACCAAATCCCTCTCCATCAAGTTGACAAATGGTACCAACATGATCCTACATACGGCATCACTATTCGTAGTAGGGCTAGTACTCCATTATTTCTTGACAGTGTGGAGATATATCTTAGTTACCGATTTGGGTGCGGGTACCGATGCGGATGCGGGATGCGGGTGCGCGGATGCGGGAAATTTTTTTTTGGGGGGGATGCGGATGCGTTTTTATATATATGTATATATATTTTTAAAAATATATATATAAATAGTATAATACATTATATATGCAAAGAAATGTAAGAAACATACAAAAATAAATCATTTGATATTGATAATGAATATGATAGTATGATACTTGATAGTTCAACACTTCAACTTAAAGTTAAAACTTCAAAGANGTGACAACAAATTGAAATCAGTTATGTTCAAGATTCAAATGCAATTGCCAATTTGAACTACAAAACCAAAACTTAGTTCATGATTCATTGTTCAAGAGTCAAGATTCAAGATTCAGTAATCAGATTCAGAATCATAAGGATTCGCAAGAAAATCCACATTCTGATCATCTCCATGTG
>MU227207.1:3021540-3055554 GCA_018584345.1 Thuja plicata
GTCAGTTAGAGAACCCGCAAATAGTGGATCTGAGTTTTACACGACGGATAAAGCAATGTAATTCTATTTATAGAGTTTTAATTTGTTTTAAATCATAACTTGAGGGTCAAGCAAGCTTTATGTAAATATTTTAAAGAATCCTAACAGATCTAAAACATATCTAACTAAAGATCAAGGTCAATTTGTAAACCTTGGATCTAGAGTTAACTTGTGAAGCGTGAATCAAGAATTGAGCCAAAATCTAGTATAAATAGATGTTCAAATAAATTGTGAGTTATGAATTCATTGTTGTCGATAGCCATGAAGAGCATCTAAGGAGCAGAAGGAAGAATTCATGCAAAGTTCAGAAATAGATCACATCAGTTGTCAAGAATACACAGAGGCTACCGACGAGCAGACAAATGTATTATTCAATCATGGAAGGATGATTACTTATACATAGTAGGCTTTATTGGATCTATTATCAGCAATTAGAGATTGCATACATCATTAGATTAAAGACTTATGTAGTTGCATTCTAACAAGTGCATCACATCTAAAATCCTTTTGTAGAAGGTGGACTTAACCGTTCTTTCCAAATCTCTTAATAGAGTGCACACTTAACAGTGTTGCTAAAGCTTTAAACAAAGTAGATCTTAATAGGTCTCCACTGTAATACTCCTAATAGGGTAGGTCATCAGAAGTGACCAATTGTAAGCCTTAACCGGCCCCTTCTTATCTGCAGATAGTGAAGTCTTGTGGGTAACAATCCCCACCACAGTTTTTACTTCCTAACAGGAGTTTTCTGCGATATCATATCTTGTGTTATGTGTTATCTATTTTCATGAATGTTTCTTTTATGGTTACATATTAAAGAACTTATGATATGATTGCATATACATAAAGAAAGATGAACAGTTAGATAAGATAATTTACAAACTGATGATTAAGGGTTAATGGGCTAACCGAGAAAAGTTTTAGAGGTACTGATTCACCCCTCCCCTCTTAGTACATCATTCCAATATAATTCCAACAAAAGTTGCTAGTATAAACTAAGATCTGTCGATAATCATGTGAGATGGAAAGTTGCCTTCGCCATACACCAAAACCCGTCGGTAAAAAGAAAGTTAAAAGACTGTCCAAAGCATCACATTGTCACCGAGAGGGAAGTTAGTGTTTCAACTGATGACTCTGTCTTCACACACCAAGGAGTGGTTGAGCATTACTGACTCAACTTAGGGTAAATTCTATAAATAGATGACAGAAGGGTTTCATTCTTCACCAACGATTTGAGCAAAGCGACTAGAGTGAAACCAGAGCAAGAAGTGACAACATTGCAGAGTGAATCCAACCCAATTCAAAGCACTATAAGCAGATCAGTTATAGCTATAGAGGTTAAAGTAAGTACCAAGCATAACCAAAAACTATGTTTATCATTTACAAAAAATCTCTAATGTCAGAAATAATGATGACCACATCTAGAACCGCTAAGCTAGAGAGTGTTAAGAAGAACAAGGTCAATCTTATCAAGAATAGTACGTGTGAGGAACCGCATTATAAGATATGCCCAGAAGTTGCCTCACAACCTCAAAATGCTAGAGTATTCTCAAGAATACCAGCTAGGGTTCTTCTCGTTGAAGATGTGCGAGCATACATACACTACAAGATTGCAGAGATTGGCGATCTGGAGGTTGAGAAATATTTCAAAAAGCTATGCAAAGATGATGGTACTATTAAGGATGAGCACAAACACATTGAGGTAAAAGGGCTCACAAATTCCCTAGGGTTTCCAAAGGAATTCAAGACTGAATGGATTCAGTTAGTACTAAGCATGATACATGACATAAAGTTTTGGCTAGATGAGCCTAAACTGATTACCAGGGATGTAATTCATGCTGTCACTGGTTATCTAATAACCGATAAGGTAAAAGCATTGAAGCACCTGCTTAAAGCTGAAATTGAGAAGAATACCGTAGCTACATGGGATGGAAGAGGACTAAGAATATCCACCATTACAAATGATGAACTAAAATTTGGAGCATGTGTCTTAGGATACAAGTTCTTTTAGGCTAGAAGGAAGAACAACATTGCATCTGGAGCAGTGGATACAACCTAAAAGATTGTCAGAAAGGAACTCAATTGGATCTATCAGAACTTCTACTCAAGTAGTTAGAAGAGAACTTAAAGACAATCAGAAATGCAAAATCAAATTCATGTAAGTTTGATTCACTTATCATGTGCATATTCTTCTACTTCCAAGAATATTTTCCATCTATAGAAAATGTGCAATGGGACATAACTAAACTAGTGACCATTCAAATTAGTGAGTTCATAAAATCACTAGGAGATAATTTTGAGTTAGTCATGGATGAATACTTTGCTGTATTCAAGGATAGAATGTAGAAGAGACTAAGGATCCCTGAGCAATTAATTGAGAAATTCAAGACTGATATATGTTTCATGGTAGACACTAACTTCACATACATCAAGCCTGCTATACTGAGAACAACATGGCTATCTCTACTTGACTATGAAGTGAACATAGATCAAGCATCTAATGCAATTGATGCATTAATAAATGAGCCAATAGATAAATCAAAACCCAAGTTTGACACTTATGAAGAAGCCAAAGAAAGAATCAAAACTGGCTTGGTTGTGAAAAAGATTGACAGGAAGAAGGACAAGATGGTCAAGAACTTAAAGAAAATACTGTCGGTTACAGAAGAAGAAACCAAACAGACAAAAGAAACCGAGGGACAGTCACCCATTGGTGAAGATGATAAGGAGAGTGATACAAAGTTTATAGAGTCAAATATACCATTACCTCCACCAGCTAAGAAGCCTAGGACTACAACTGATACAAGGACAAGAAGTCAAACAGCTAAGGACACAAGTCGTTCACCTTTAAAGAAAGGTCAAGTAAGGTCCTATAAGAGAAATACTCCAACCAAATAGTCCAAAGCACCAAAGAGGAGAAGGAAGCTAATCCTAAACAAGGAAGACATGGAGGACATTGAGGACACCGAGCATGATGATGCTATTCAAAAGGAAAAGGAGAAGATTCCTAAAACTATTGATCAAGTATGTGCCTCAATTATTAAATCAGGAACAATCAATGATAGAAAAATCAAGAAATGGCTAACATTGGATCCCTTGGATCAATTTAGGTTAAGGAGGCAATCATTAAAATTATGTGCATATTCAAATACCTCCCAATACAATTGGCAGATAATATGCCAAAATAACTACAAGATAGATTATCAGCAAGATGGACATTTGCCTTGCACTTTGATAAAGAAATCAGGGAAAGAGTCCTAGTATCTATCATGCCTCACGAATAAAAAATGGAGGAGATCAAATAAATGACAAAAATTCACTCCAAATGGTTCTCACTGAAGTTGATAGCTTACCAAGTGCTTCAAGGACATTTACTGGACCTAGACAAAAAGAGTGAAGTAGAATGGAGAAAGAAACTTGATATTCCTAAAAAGAATACAAGTCCCGAGCCCCAAATTGCTCCTACCAAAACTCAACAGACCAAGGATAATCAGGATACATAGATCCCCAAGCACATTACTATCAATGATGAAGATCTCACAATAGTAGAATTGGACAAAGAGGAATTGGACACTACAGGCAACAAGAATATGGATGTTGCACATGAGACATTATCAGACACTATTGTGGATAATACTATTATAGACATCACTGATGATCCTTCAGATGGAAATTAGAAAGATGAAGATGTCACTATTTTTAAGGACCATACCACCGAAAAAGACACTACGGTTGATGCTGCACAAGTTCATAAACCAGGCTAAATGCCTCTATTGATTCAAGCAATAAATATTATCTCATAGAAGGAGAAGACCCCCGAGCCCGAAATAAGCATACTCGAGGACAAGGATAATGATGAGAAAAAAGATACATCTGAAGAAAAGAAGGACACAACTAATGACCAAAATGTTATTGGTGAAAAACAGAAAGATGGAGATACCCACCGAGAAAGATGCACAAATGAAAGATGTTGATGAAGTGCAAAAAGAGAAGGATGAGCTAGAAAAGACAGTTGATGCCACACCAGAGGACACAAAAGGAAAAGTTGTAGAAACACCAAAGGTTGACAAGGAGACATCCTTAGACAACCGAAAAGCTAATACCAAGCAGAAGGATAAAGGTACAACTCCTCAAAAGCCATCTACTAGCACATCAAACCAAGCTGAGAAGCTGGCTATGGTTCTACATATAGGTGGAACACAAAAGAAGAAGAAGAAAACAAAGAAGAACAATTTGGAAGTCACATTAGATGAAATCATAGAGATATTGAAATGTGGCCCAACAACATTAGACTTTGAATCTCTCCAAGAATATGGAGAAATCTTCCAAAGGAAATCTTTGCAAGAAAAGCTAAAGAAGAAGCACCGAGATTCATTAGTACTGAAGAACACAAGGGACATCTTGAGTCAGATTGTTCCCAAAGTTGATGTTGATCACAATGCCCCCATTCTAGATCAACTTGTTGTCCTCATTGAAGCAATCACAATGCAAAATGTTGATGCAAAAAAGGCAATTGAGGAGCGAGCAGAGCAAAAATTTCAATACAAACTGACAGAGAAAATTAGTCAAGAAAATTTCCTTAGTACAGAAGCTGTACACTTTAGAAAATTTTATTAAGGACAATAATGACAAGATAGCAAAGATTGAATCCAATCTAACTGCAAGTGCACAAATTCTAACCACTGACAGGAATGCAATTAAATTGCATTATGAGAAGATCATTGAGATAAAATGGTTCAGACAAGAACTTTGGGAAGAAGAGCCACAATTCAGAGAGGAGGTTACTGAGATTCAGTCCATACCAATACCGAACCTCACACTTCTGCAGACACACCTAATTAGTTTATCAATGCAACTTATTGCCACCCCTGAGATGTCTGTAGCAGACAACATCTATGACATGCATGCACGAATTACATTGGAGCATATGGCTCTTGAAAACTTAAAGGAGAAATGGGAGAAGATGATGGAGGAAATGAAGTCCTCACACTCTCATATTATTGATAAGCTATAGGTATACACCTTTTCCCTTACTATCAAAAAAGGGAGAAAAGTAAATTGATATGTACAAAGATCAATAAAAGGGGAAAAGGAAATAATATGTACATAGACAAAACATATATTAAAAAGGGGGAAAGTAAAAGGAAAAGAGGAGATAGTATAATATACAAATACTATACTATACCGACATATGCATAGGGGGATTCATGAAATGACTAAGGTAATATACAAGGTGTTCATACTATAAATTTTGATAGTATTATGCACATATCAGTTTTTGATACTAATGTCAAAGGGGGAGATTGATAAACATAAAGTTTTTCCATTAGTATGCAATGAGAAACCAAGTTGTTCAAACCATCGGTTACACTATACTGAAAGTCAGGTTTTCTGTTTAAACCAAAAGAGAAAACCGAAGATGATAAAGTGGAACCCAACAGGAGGAAACCGATAGTGGAACCTGAAGAATAGAAATAGTGCAACCTGACAGACAGTTCAAACAGGAACACTGAAAGATAGTCAAACTGACTTTAGATAAAACTGAGCATCAGACACTGAAAGTCAGTTACATCCAAAAAAAAGTGGATCTGACTTCCATGTCAGATAAAATAATTGTATTCTATTTATAGAGTCTTGATTTGTTTTAAAACCATTACTTAAGGGACAAGAAACATTATTGTAATTGTTTTAATCAGTCTAACTGATTAGAAACATGCAGACTAGGAGATCAAGGTCAAGTTCTAAACCTTTGATAACAGAGTTAGTTTTGTTATACGTGAAAATACATTAGGTCAATTTATCTTATAAATAGATGTAGTAATCATTCTTTACTATGGAAGAGAGGACAAATTTAGCCAACGAGCACATCTATGGATCATACTAAAAGTTTCAAGAAGCGGAACAACAAAAAGATGAAATTGGTTATCAAGAACCAAGAACAAAGGCTACCGAGCAACATAGGTATTAATCAATCACAATAGGTGATACATTTATACATATAAATTGTAATGGATCTATAATCAGAAATAGTTAGATTGCATACACCCAGGCCAATGAGTATTTTTCTGCATTCTAACAAGTGTAGCAAATTGAAGAAATCCTTTCAAGGAAGGTGGATTTAACAATCCTATTGTAAATCTCTTAATCAAGTGCACACTAAATAGTGTTGATAAAGCTCTTAACAAAGTAGACCTTAACAAGTCTCCACAGATACTCCTAACATGGTAGATCATCAGAAGTGATCAAAATTGCAAGCCTTAACCGACCCCTTCCAATCAGCAGATAGTGAATTTTTTGTGGTTGCCATCCCCACCACAGTTTTTACCTTATAATAGGGGTTTTTTGCATTACCATATCTTGTGTTATGAGTCAATTACTTTCATGAATGTTTCTATGAATGTTTACATGTTTGATGAAATTAAAGAATTGATATATATCTTACACAAAAATAGCATAGAATAGATGGTTGGTTATACAATTGATTACACAAAGGATAAAGGTTAAAAGAGATAAAAAATTTAGAGGTACTGATTCACCGCTCCCCTCTCAGTACACACTTCCCATTATTTTCAACAAAGTTATGGTGTAAGACCCTGCCTCACACATAGTTAATGCAACCCTAAATTCTACACACTTTCTTTAATAGATGGTTAGATATATTGGAGGATTATAAATGAGATGAATATTATGGAAATATTCTTGGTATTTCTTAGTAAACTTGATATAAAATAATATGATATGTCATTGGGTTTAAATATGTATATGAATGTGTTGCCTATGTGTAGGTAAGAAAAGAGGTCTATGTGAGGGACTAGAATCTATTCCAAATAAATTCCATCCTTGAGAAGATAAAAGATTAACCATTTTTTGTCTTATAATTAGGTAATTAGAGTTATTGTGAAATTTCCTTATTTAATTATTTTATCATCCTAAATTGTAAGAACCTATAATTAGATACTCAATTAGGCCTCATTTTAGCGTTCTTGAGATTTTGTGTCCATTATGCTTGATCCAGCCTCGCACTGGCTACATTAATGGATTCATTTCCATTTTCCAAACTCCCAAACCAAATATAATCCTCTTTTGGTGGGAATAGGGGAAAAAAAACCACCTTCTTCTTGGGGTGCCAAAACTGTCCTCTTCCCTATATTTTTCCTCAAAAATAAAATTGGGGGCTTGTCCCATTGAATTAGCAAGATTTCTAAATTTCCACCAACCTCCTTCAAGTTTCAAGCCCCTAAATGTCGTGAGAGGTATAAATCAACCTGTCTCTCCTCATTTTGGTAGTCACGATCAAGATTTCAAGAGCTCTCCTACAATTTCACTTCCAAGCATTTTCAAGCATTGTGAGGCATTTTCAAGGAAATTTTCTCTATGGATCAATCTTCTTTACCTCATTGAAGGCCAAAAAAATGAGTCCACCATCAAGGAAGAAAATCATAGTAAAAGCATATATCTACATAGATTCAAGCATCCACATTCCTTCAAGTATTCAAGTCTTCAATTCATTATTCTCTCTCTCCAACAAGCATTATGGAAAACTACAACATCCATTGCACAAGGGTTTTGTCTTTCATGATTTGCTTCCAGCTTTTTGTTTGAAGTTAAAGCTATTGCATCAACATACTTGATCACATTTAAAGAAGAATTTTCATTGCCAGGGTATAATACACTTTATTTTTAGATCTAACCTTTGTTGTATGAAAACACACTTTCATTTATTTCATTTCATTTCAAGGTTGATTTCAAATTGGGGTTTGACTAAGGTAAACTCCCCTCTACATAACAATTTCCTATTTTTGTGTGTGTAGGTACATGTGACATTCACACAGTCTCGGATTTGGAAAGTACAAAAATTAATGAGTATTTTGCAATTGAGCTCAATCAAAAGCACTAGGAACAAAACACCCAAATCTACCCATTCCATGGAACATGGTGCCAAAACTACCCTCTACCCTATAACATAACATCAAATTGAAATCACCGATCAATGATGTCCTTTGGTTTCTATTTTAGATTCCTATAGGGAACTTCCTATTTACTATCAATCTATGTACACATAAATTCAATTGTCTCCTCCATTTCATCCTAGTTTTCGTACCTCCTTATAAATTTTCCATATTAGTGAAGTAATCTTGATACCCATTTAGTGCTTAGACCATTCTCAGTCTATTGGGTTATCTCTCCTTCCTAATGTACAATAGGAAATGGATCCATCCCTCAAAATCCTTTTCTTATTGTACATTTTGGTGGACCCGAGTCATAACATTTTTACTTTTGATTTGGTGTTTATATCTGATTTATATGCATACTATTGTTACATTTTATGCATTTAGTCTTGATTTTTAGTCTTATTTTTGTATTCATTGGTAAAAAAGACATAAAAATGTACATTGTTTCATAGATCTAGTTCATTCTTGTATTGCATTTTGCATATGCATGTTAAAAAATAAAAATAAAAAAATATTTCTTTTTATGCATCATTATGTGTGTTTATATTAGTATTTTTATGCTTCATTTCACTATAAAATGTTGGATTCAATTTTACAAAGTTTTACTATCTTTGATAAGCCCTTTTGTAGTGATGACTTTAATATGTTGGATGAATCCCTCAATGGCTTCATATCTATTAAGTCTTCCTCTATGCTTCCTAAATCATCCCTTTTCCAAAATTTTCTTAATATGATCCAATGATTTAATATCTATAATAATTCCCTTTATGAACCTATTAGTGATTTCTCTCCCAAAATAACTCTACTTCATGAGAACATATTGATAAAAGAAGACACTTTTAACATTTACCTCAATGATATCCCTCCTTGAGATGTGTATTGCCTCACAATTCACACCCCACTTTCCCACATGGACAAGTGGGGAACCCCTCTTTCCTTTTCTTTGTCACCTTATGTTTCCTTATGTTTGTGTGTTTTAATAGGTTTCATCATCTAAGCCTCAAGGAAGTCAGATTGCGAAGAAATCCCCAATACTTCGAAGCTCAGATGATGAAGTCTACTTTCCCTCCCTTTTGTTTTTTGCCTTTTGTTTTATTTTTTTTATTTTCCTTTTTCGGTCTTTTATTTTTGAGTTTTCATAGTTTCAAGGGTTTGGGGATGGAAATGACCTTCAAGGTGTACGATCCTTGAAACCCCAAATTTTCCTTAAGAATTTTGAAGGAATAGTTGAAATTCAATTTTGGGCTTTTGGGGGTTCCAAAACCTCCGATCCTTGAAATGGGTCTAGGACCTCAACACCCTTGACCTTAAAAACTTTTAAAATATTTGGGGATGACCTTAAAAAAAAATTAGGGATCACTTTTGGAAAATTTCAAGGATAATCTTCAAAAAGTTTTATGGATCACCTTCAAAAAAAATTGTGGATGAGCTTCGAAAAGTTTCAGGGATGCCAATACCCTCGACGTTTGAAAACTTGAAAATTTATAGGGGTGAAATTTTTGGGACCATCCTCGAAAATTTTTAGGGATGACCTTTTATGGATCATCTTTGAAAAGTTCAAAGATGACCTTTCGGGGATCATATTCAAAAAGTTTTGGGAATGACCTTTTGGGGATCATCTTTGAAAATTTTTAGGGATGAAATTTTTGGGATCAACTTTGAAAATTTTAAGGGATCATATTCAAAAAATTTCAGGGATGACCTTTTGGGAATCCTCATCAAAATGTTTTAAGGATGACCTACAATTTTTTTTGGGGTGTTCTCATCCTCGAACCCCGAAATAAATGATTTATCACAAAAGGGGATTTAAAATTTATAACCCCTACACTTGATTAGTTCTAAGGGAGATGAACTATGAGCTCTTGTTTAGAGTGATGGTAATGTTTCATTTACATAGTTTTTGTTTGTTCTTATTTAGTTAGTTTCTTTCACTTAGTTAAATAAACTCTTGAATGGCTTACTAACACCTTCTCATTGTGCAAGAGATATGAAGACCGTAGACATCAAAAAAATCTATGAGGATGTGAAATCCTTTATATCTTCCTTCTTGGAGCTTGTAGCACATCTTTGAATCCACGAAGATGTATTTTGGGATCATTTTAATAATTTTTCATTTGC
The DNA here is from genome assembly GCA_018584345.1 of Thuja plicata. Taxonomy (NCBI): domain Eukaryota; kingdom Viridiplantae; phylum Streptophyta; class Pinopsida; order Cupressales; family Cupressaceae; genus Thuja; species Thuja plicata. The sequence continues at coordinate 3,031,647 of MU227207.1, forward strand.
AAACTAGTAAAAATGCATGAAAAGAATAGGCCAATTTTTGGTGTTTGGTGGTAATTTTCACCTTTGAATCTTTTCTAGATTCTTACAGACATGATTTTGAGTCTTCTTAAGATTCGTGTAGATAGAGTGCCTCAATTAATAGCTAGAAGAACTTAGATAAAATTAAAGAATAGTTGATCTGGGCAAGTTCAGTTCCAACCTCCCGAACTAGAGCTTCATCCCGTGATTTTAGGGAGCATTTTTGTATGAATAAAGGCCATTTTGAGTTCCAAGCTCATAGATATTTTTTCAAACCATTATGTAATAGTTTAGGAGTAGTTATAGGAATTAAACTACTATTTTAATTTTATTTCAACCTAGAAAAATGCTTAGAAACCCTAGTTATGATATTTCTAATTTTGAGTTTGAGTTTTCTATTTAAAATTGAATCTGTTATGTAATAAAGAGCGGTGGGGGATTTTTTTATTGGAACGGAACAAACATATGGTGTTGCATTCTCAATGTGCATTCCCATTGAATTTTTGAATTTGAATAAAATTTCAGATTCAAGAGCCAGGGGAGTGTTCATAGCATTTACCCAACAAAATATTTAATTGGTATTAGCTTTTAAATAATTTCTTGTTGTGGTAGATAATTTGATTTAATCAGTTCTATTGGTCCCTTTACAATTTGATAAAAAATGAGAAATCTTTTATTCTTGTTTCCTTTGAAGATTGCATTGTGAATTTTATAAGTTGTCGATGTCTAGCTTATAATTTCATGGTTATGTGATTGAATTTAACCTTCTTTATGAAAGCTAAGTATTTGAATGGTTGATGTCCTCAAGTATTTTTGTTTCTTCATTTATTTGGAATCTCTTGTAACCACCATCATATTTTTTTATTTTTTAGATATGATTAGTTTAGGAGTGGATTTTCAACAACTTGTTATAAATCAAGTTTTTTCATGTTTTCAAGTTGTCGTATTTTTGATATAGTGATAAAAGTGTCCAATATTGTGCTATAGGTGTTTGGAGAAGCCCACTAATACATTTTTATCTGACTTGTTGATCTCCATGTGTATTTAACTATTTGTGTACTTTATTACCAAAAACCCCTTGTATAGGTATAGCTACATATGCGACTAAGTTATCCATCATTTTCATGACATGATACAAAGGGACCTTGGGGTTAGAAATCTCTTGAGGTTTGTTTCATTTTAGGAGAGGTGGTGCATTTTGTGTTCTACCTGCATGTTGAAGAATGTGACAAAACACCCTTCAACAAAATTGCTACTAAGAGGGTTGAACAAAAGTATTGCATGTACATTTGAATAAGTTAGATCTTGGGGAGATCCATATTCAAGGGGTAGCCCTTTGTGTATACTAGGAGGTCTCCATGAGATTCCTTTGCATGCAGACAATAGGATTCCTTTATTCGTCCCCAATAGTGGACAAAATTCTACAAATCATGTAGGGATTTTCAAGGATCTAATGTTTTTTAATCTGAAAATTAAGCATGATGCAATTTATTTGTCAAAACATTTCAAGGTGAAACAATTCAATGGTATGTGAGAATTTCATCCAATTCTATTTGGGTTAAATTAGAAAGTTTATTCTTAATTCAATTTGATGCTAATGTGGGTGCACAAGATCCATTGTTTTATTTTTCTAGCATGAGGACACCTCAAGAGTCTATTTTTCTTTTTCAATTTAATCATTGGTTTCTTCTCATGTTTCAAAGGGTTCAAGATTCAAAGAGAATAGTGCATGAATTAATATTAAAAGAGCATTATATATGGTGTTTAGATGTCTCATTTGCAAGCACAATTAGATATTTTGGTGAGATTACTACCTTGTATGATGCATTCAACAAGGCTCTTTTCTTAGCACAATGTGTATGCGACGTTACAAATGATACAAATAATTAATATGGGATTTATAATATGCAATTGATTGAATGTTTCCAACTATTACAACCCTATGTTAATCTAGTCAATGCATCAAATTATGACGATGTCTCAAGTGGTAAGTTTGTTTGTTAGTCATATCAACATGATAGTTGGTGTGAAAATAAAGATGAAATGGGTCTAAAAGATGATTGCAATAAAGAACTCGAGTTACTAAAATATTTTTCCACAAAAGTTAGGACCATGAAGTAAGAAGAAATGATGGCCAAATCAAAGAGAATTAGACATATGCAACATTGCCCCAAAACAATTATCAAGAAGGATCAACAAGTAAAAAATATTTGTCATCTTCGCAAGGTAATTTTGATGAATCTTTTAAGACTAGGAAAGGTTCACATGATGAAGATCCAGATAGTCATAATCTATATTGGGTGGATATTCCACTTGAAAAAAGTAGATAGAATTAGAGGTTGCAAGAATTGGGTATTCATTTGTCAATATCAAATTTTGCATAGATGGAAGGATGTAGGATACACCTCACAAATCAATATTATGAGATATATTTCCATGTTTTCTTGGAAATATGGACTTTTATTTGAAAGGAAAGATGACTATTGAAGAGTATTAATTCCTATAGAGGATCATTGGGATAGTCAATCAAGCAAGAGAGAAGATGATCATGATCAAATCCATGAGACCTATGAATATATGTGTTAGCCTAATGAGGAATATAAAGTGATTAGCATACAAGAGAACAATGGTGGGACAATTCAAAGTGATGATGAGAGTGAAATTATAGATGCATTCATAGATATTTTCATGACAAGTGAAAATGAAGAAGTCTCCTATCATAAAATCATGAGTGATGATGCCCTTTATTTGTTGAAGTTTAATCATGATAAAAATAAATTGGAGGAGATACAATAGGTTTTAGAGGATGATCAAAAGATTATCCCAAAGTCTGTACCACTTACACATAACCAACAATGTGGAACAAGGGAGTATTTTCATGACTGTGTTGTTGTTGATCTAATACATTCAGATGAAATATAGAGGACATAATTTTGTTTATCATGTTTTAATGGTTCTAGCCTTCACGATGACAATTTTCCTATTAAATCTCATATCCTTGATGATAATTTTTAGGAATGCGATGAAGACAAAAATTCATGTAATGTGGAAGTCGATTCTCAAGCCTTGCCAATTCATAAACAAGATGACTCCCCATCTCTATCATTGGATGAGGTATAAAAAGTGTTTGATTTGGTATCATACTTGAGTGAATAATTGTCAATTCATGGGTATTCCATGTTCATATTAGACATTGCAATAGCCAATTCATTTAGAGTTCATCCATTTGATTTGCACCCAAAAGTAAGTTATCCCGACTTCCTGCTAGCTTCAAAGTTTGTCTTAGAAGATAAGGGAAATTTTGAGCATGTTTATTTAAAGGTTGAGGAAGATAATTATTCGATTAATGATATTAATATTTCATATAATTCAAAATACATGTTTATGCGTGAAATTTTTAGTCCTAATGAGGTTAAATATGATGATTTATTATTTAGGACTAGTGATTATTATAACAAGAATCAAAGTCTTGATGCTTTACCTTTTGAACCTTTTTGTAATGATGAGTATAGTATATAACTAATAAATATGTTTATTTTTTTATCCATGTACTTGAGGAGAATAAAGTTGTGTACTATGAGTTAAGACTTCTAGAAGAAGAAATCATGTTGCATAAGCATACACCCATAGTTGGGAACTCAATAAATCAGGTTGTATCTCTCTATCATCTATTGAATTTTGATCATTTTAGTTTGAATATGATTCCAAGGGTATTAAAACATGTTTTTGGATTAATAATGATCATGGAGAGTTTCCATAACTTTTGATTTTGTATAATTTATACCCAAAATTCGAACAAAGCTTGCCTAAATTTCATTTTTCTAAGTACAAAGATGAGTTTGTATTTCTTAGAACTATGTGGAGTGGGTTATTGCCACTTCATGTAATGAAAAATAAATTAATCAATAAATCATATGCTTGTTGTTGTAAGATTTTTGTACATAATTTGACTTTAGTTTTAATTAGGTAGGTTTTAGTTGGTTTCCCTTTGTGTTTTAGTGGTTAGTTTTGTTTCTGGTTTCTTATTTTGTTGGTGTGTTTGTCTCTGTTCCTTAATGATTGAGGTTTTTTCTTTTCATTCCTGGGGTAAGTGAGTTTTGTTGGGGCTGTCTCCCTATTTGGTGAAGCCTCTATATAGGTTTGACAAGAGGCAGTGGTATTCCTTGGTCAGAATATGCACAGGGTTTTTTTTTTGTTAGAGTCCTTATCATTGACATTATGTTGGCCAAAGTTATTTCTACAATGTTCCAAGATGATTTTACACTAGTGATTTCTTGTTTCACAATGAAAACACTCAAATAATCAATGATTGAGTGAGACATACTTGTGAGTAGTCTCAAGATAGAAAATTCATTAATTTGATCTGTGAGGAAATTTATTTTTGATGTTTAACCCCTCTAAGGAGTATCAAAACTCACCGGTTTTGAAATAAATCTATGAAAATTGCTAAATTCTCAATAAGAGCTAATATTATCTAAAAAAAATTATGCAAACCCCCAAAAGGGATTCATTCTAATAACCTCCACCTCTATCAATGTATGACTGATAGTGGAGCAAGGATGAGAGAAAATCAATGGTAACATTTTCGGGGCTATGGATGCCTAACTGGTAGTAGATCCATGCCTAGAATATCTTCAAAGGCTTGTACTAAAATATATTATTCTGACCCAAGTTCTCTCATGAGGTTGTTAAGCTCATGCTTAAGGATTTAATTCACATTGCACACACATTGGGAGAGTATGAAGAGGAAGAGTCTCGCGAATATTGTAGACATGAATATTAACCTCAGGTGCTGATGATTCATATTCCAATTATATTAAAGATAGTTTTGACGATGTTTGCTGATGATTAAATTCCTTGGTCATTTATCCTTTTCTTGGGGTTATTTGTTATTCCTCACAACTCATGCCTCACTTTCCCACTTGGACAAGTGGGCACCTCTTCTCTCCTTCTTCTTTTCTGCCTTGTGTTTCCTCATGTTGGTGGTGTTTAGTAGGTTTCATCATATAAGCCCCAGGGAAGTCAGATTATGAAGAAATTCCTGATACTTTGAAGCTTGAATGATGAAGTCTCCCTACCCTCCCTTTTGTTTTTGTTTTTCCCTTTTACCTTTTTCCTTTTTTGGTTTTTCATTTTTGATCTTTTGTAGTTTCAAGGGTTCATAGATGATACTGGCCTTCAAGGTGTACAATCCTTGAAACACCAATTTTTTATTGATAATTTTGGAGGAATAGATGAAAGTCAATTTTGGGATTTTGAGGTTCCCAAGACCTTTGACCCCTGAAATGGTTTTGGGACCCTGACACCCCCAACCTTTGAAAATTCAAAAAATTTCGGGGATCACCTTCAAAAAAATTTGGGGATCATTTTCAAAAAGTTTTAGGGATCACCTTTGAAATTTTTTGGGGAAGATATTTTGGGGATGCCAACACCCCTGACCCTCGAAAGCTCAAAATTGTTTTTGGGGTGACCTTTTAGGGATCATCTTTGAAATTTTTTTGGAATGACCTTTCGAGGATCATCTTCAAAAGGTTCTGGTGATGACCTTTTAGGGATCATCTTCAAAAAAGTTTGGGGTTGACCTTCTAAGGATTATTTTCAAAAATTTTTGGGGATGACCTTTCACGGATCACCTCCAAAGAGTTTTGGGGATCATCTTTGAAAATTTTCAGGAATGACCTTTCAGGGATCATCTTTGAAAAGTTTTGGGGTACCTTTGATTTTTTTGGGGATTTTGTCATCATCAAACCTCAAAATAAATGATTTATCACAAAAGGGGATTTAAACATGACAAACCCTACACTCAATTAGATCTAAGGGAGATAAACTATGACCTCTTGTTCAAAGTGGGATGTCGATTTCATATTTATAAACTATGAGCTCTTGTTCAAAGTGTGATGGTGATGACATATTTATGTAGGTTTCTTTTGTTCTTAGTTAGTTTGTTTCTTGCTCTTAGTTAGTTCAATAAAATCCTGAATGGTTTATTGATGCCTAATCATTGTGTAGAAGGAGATATGAAGACCTTGAACATAAAAAAAGGATGTAAACGCCTTTAGATATACCTTTTTGGAGCTTGTAGCACATATTTGAATCCATGGAGATGTATTTTGGGATCATTTTTTTATGATTTTTCATTTGCAAACAAGTAAAAAATGCATATAAATAATAGGCCCATTTTTGTTGTTTGGTGGTAATTTTTAGCTTTGAGTCTTTTCTTAGATTCCCGAAGATAGGAAACTAAGTCTTCCTAAGGTTTGTGCATATAAAGTGCCTTAATTAGTAGCTATAACAACTCAAAGAAAATTCCAGAATAGTGGATCTGGGAAAGTTCAATTCCAATCGCCCAAACTGGAGTTTCCTCCCATTATTTTAGAGCACTTTTTTGCATGAATGAAGACCATTTTGAGTTGCAAACTCATGGAAATTTTTGGAAAACCATTATGTAATAGTTGATGATTATTTTTATGTAGTTAAGTTGTTTTTATTTTATTTTGACCCAAAATTGCTCAGAAACCCTAGTTACATGATTTCTCATTTTCAGTTTGAGTTTTCTATTTAAACTCAAATTTGTTATGTAATAAAGTGGAGATGGTTTTTTTTATTGGAACTTAATAGACATATGGTGTTACTTCCTCAATGTGCATTCCTGCTGACTTTGCAAATTTGAATAAAATTTTAGATTCAAAAGCCATGTGTATGTTCTTAGCATTTACCAAATAATTCATTTAATTGGTATTAGGTATTAAATACTTGCTTGTCAGGGTAGATATTTTGATTTAATCGCTTATATTGGTTTCTTGGAGGATAATTTTGTCTTGCATATGCACATGGATGATATAGCTTTTTAATTTGATGAAATTTGAGATACCTTTTGCTCTCATTTCCTTTGAAGATTGCACTGTGAATTTTATAAGTTGTGGATGTCTAGCTTATAATTTCATGGTTATGTGATTGAATCTAACCTTCTTTATGAAAACTAAGTATTTGAATGGTTGATGTCCTTAGGTGTTTTATTTTTAATTTTTATTTTAAATTTCTTTGGAATCTCTTGTAACCACCCTCATCTTTTTTCCTTTTTCTTTTTAGATTTGATTAGTTTAGGAGTAGATTTTCAAGAACTTGTTGTAAATCAAGTTTTTCATGTTTACAAGTTGTCTTATTGATGATATAGTGATAAAAGTGTGAAATATTATGCAATAGGTGATTAGAGAAGACTACTCATACATTTTTATCTTATTTGTTGAGCTCCTTTGCATTTAACTATTTATTTACTTAATTACCAACAACCCTTTTACACATATAGCTACATAAGCCATTGAGTTATCCATCATTGTAATGACCTGACACAAAGGGGCCTTGGGGTTATCAATATCTTGACCTTGGTTTCCTTTTAGGAGAGGTGGTGCATTTGGTGTTCTACCTGCATGTTGCAGAGTGTATCAAAACACCCCTCAATATGATGAACCCATGGAGAATGATGTTGATTATTCTCTTAACATGTGCCTTCCCCATGAGAGTACCTTTGTGCAAGAGGATGTTGTGGAAGAGGATGATATTATTGATGATTCCATTAATGACACTTCCCTTCTTATCCATTTCAATAATCTTCCCTCTAGAGATGAGGCATTAATGAGTGATTTTTTCCCCTCTCCTCACATTTACCCTATTCAAAAACACACTAGGGAAGAAGAGGATAATATCCTTGATGCCCTCCCTTCTAAAAATGAAACCTTAGAAAATAAAGATCCTAATCAAGTCAACACCATTCATGTGCAATAACCACCTCCTTCAATTCTTTATCCAATACAAACAAATACACCATAAACTCTTCAAGAGGATGCTTGGGGAACATTAGACTTCACACCCACCTTCCATAGTACAAAAAATAACCTTGAATTTGAGATGAAAATCAATTACTTTGAAACATGTATGGATATTTTTTAGCCTCTTTAAATTTCAGTCCAATTCCACCTAAGAGCAACTCTTCCTCTTTTTAAAATTTTGAACCTTGATGATGGACATGATATAGGATGTGTGCAACCAGGCATTGAGACTCATGATAAATCTACATCACACTTTTGCAAAGAAGTTATAGGTTTCCAACCTCCTCTTTTTTCCAATCAATCTATAAATTATTTCCCTAATTTCTCATCACAACAAGAGAGTATATGTGTTAGATTTTCAATGGAAACTTAATTACTCTTCCCTTAAAAAATAAATAAAAAATAGCAAATAACAGAAAGACTAATAATAATGAATGTTATGATTTGAGAATTCATTAATTGTGGTTATGATTCAAGTGACATGTAATAATGAATTAAACCTATGTCTTGATCATTATAAATAACATCTAAGTTCTTATTATGTTTCTTCTCACTGTGTGAAATTGAAAGCCTATCCTTTTAGGGGATCATTGTCATTCATGGTTGTGCAATTTTAGATACACTCATACTTTATGAGAAATATAAAAGTATTTATTATTCCTTGTATCCACACTTGTAGGGAAATGGTACTATTTTAATCTCTTCTGTATCCCAAGGACCCATTTTCTCCCTGTGTTGAGTTGCATATTTTATAACATGATATCCTTTTTTGCATAGAATTGTTTGTTTCTACATGAGGATTCTTTCTCTTTTTTTAAAAGGTTTACATCCTTATTCACAACCTTTTCCTTTTTTAAAAGCACGTGTCTATAATAAATAACCTTTCACTTGGGGTGCATTATGTGTTGTTCTTTTCTAATTATTTCCTTACCCAGCAATAGGGAAGGTGTGTGTACTTGATCCTCCCTCCTCTTTTTCTCTTCCTTCCCAAAAGATTCACTATCTCTTTGTTGACCTGTTTGTTTTATAATATGATGTCCTTCCTTGTATGTATTTGTTTGTTTTACATGAGGATATTATCATTTTTAGGAGATTTACATCCCTCTTTATAACCTTATCCTTTCTTGAAAGCACATGTATATTATAAAGATCTATCACTTAGGGTATACAATATGTTATATTTTCCCTTTCCTTCACCCTTTGGGGGAAAGGTTTCATTTTATTAAATCTTATATTCCTTTTTAAGGACCCATTTTCTCTTGATTTTATATTTTTTTGTCACATGATATCCTTTCTTGTATGGAGTTGTTTATTTACATAAGGATCTTCTCCTTTTTAGGAAATTTACATCTAGGTTTACAAATTTTTCCTTACTTGTAAGTGAATGTATATCATAAACCAATACCCTTAATTTGGGGCTTAAATTGTGTCATCCTTCATCAATAATTCCATTTTCACCTAGCAATAGTGGGGCTAAAAGGGCGCATTCTTGTCCTCCTCGCTCTCTTTTTCATGAAGATGTTATATTTTTTCAATAACTTCTCTTCAAATTAGATTTCTTGTATCCAAGATCTCTTAGTTTTAAGGGTCTCTTCTCACTTGTAGATATTATTTCACAATTATCTATTCATTTGTTAAAATGAGTCTCCCCTCTTTGCTAAGGTTATGACATATATTGTTGTTTTAATGACATCTCCTTTTTTTGGAAGTAGGTATCCTTGTCCTCTTTTCCTTATGATGCCATCATAAATCCAACGTTGAGATCATAAGGAAAGGGAATATATGTGGCCTCTTTGTACATTATGTAGCCTCATAGATCCCTAAGGAGATTATACTTTCCTTAGGACTAATCGCTCTCATAGATCCCTAAGAATAATATGCTTTCCTTAGGACTAATCTCTTTCGTAGATCACTAAGGAGACTGTAATTTCCTTAGGATTGATCTCTCTCATAGATTCCTAAGGAGACTATGCTTTCCTTAGAACTAATCACCCTCATAGAGCCCAAAGGATACTATGCTTTCCTTAGGACTGATTGTTGTCACAAATCCCTATAGAGATTATGCTTTCTATAACACCGATCCCCTTTTTAAAAATTCCCTAAGGAGACAATGTTTTCCTTAGGATAAGTCACCCTACATGAAAACAATTTTTCAAGGTAGATTTTACTAGCATAACAAAACTTTCTAGACCATCGATTCCAACGTCAAGTTATTTTCTCTTCTCTCCCATGGATCACTTAGTATTACACAACTTGTTAGATTTTTGGATTCATGCTCTCTCTCTCTCTCTCTCTCTCTCTCTCTCTACTAGTGGATTAGATCACATGGTGATTTCTTTTCCTTGGTGAGTTATCTTTCCCTTTCCATGTGATTGCTTGTGCTCTCGCATTAGGTTTTCAAGCGTGATGCAATAAATTGAGGCATTAGGTTCATTGAGGTCTCTTAAATGATTTGACTTGTAACTTTAGTAAGATTGTATTTTGTCTTTGATTTGTATGTCCTTGAAAATGGATGTACGAGATAAGATCCTTTGTTTGGGGGCTAGTGTCCTTAAAATTAGTGATGTCTTATCTCTTCCCAATTTTCCATGATCATCTCTCTCTCTCTCTCTCTCTCTCTCAAGCATGAGGTAATATCATAATACCACCAAAGTAGGGGCTAAATATAACATCCTAAATTGTAAGAACCTATAATTAGATGCTCAATTACCTCCATTTTAGTGTTCTGGATGTTTTGTGTCTGTTATGCTTGATCCAGCTCTGTACTACCTACATTTTTGTCTTTCTTTCCATATTCAAAAATCCCAAACCAAATATCATCCTATTTTGGTGGGAAGAGGGCACCAAAACCACCCTTTTATTGGGAAGAGGGTGCTGAAACTATCCTCTTCACTATATTTTTCTTAGAAATTAAAATTGGGGGCCTGTCTTATTGAATTAGCGAGATTTCTAAATTCACATCAGCCTCTTTCAAGATTTGAGCCCTAAAATTTTGTTAGAGGTATAAAATAAACCTATATATCCTCATTTTGGTAACCGTGATCATGTTTTCAAGAGATTTCCTACAATTTCATATCCAAGCATTATAAGGTTTTTACAAGGAAATCTTCTCCATGGATCAAGATTATTTCTCTCATTGAAGGCCAAAAAAAGGAGTCCACCATAAACTAAGAAGGTCAGAGTACACACATTCATCTACATACATTCAAGCATCCACATTAATTCAATCATACAATTCTTCAAGTCATTCTTCTCTTTCTCCAACAAGAATTGTGGAAAACTACAACATCCATTGCACAAGGGTTATGTCATTTCTAATTTCCTTTTGGGTTTTTGTGTGAATTCAAAACTATTGCATTAACATACTCGATCACATTCAAAGAAGCATTTGAATTGCCAAGGAATAATATACTTCATTTCCAGATCTATTCTTTGATATATGACAACACTCTTTCATTATTTCATTTCATTTCAAGGCCAATTCTAAACTGGGGTTTGACTGAGGAAAATCCCCCTCTACATAATTTTTTTTCATTTTTTTGTGTCCAGGTGCAAGTGGAATTCACACCATCTTGGATCTGGAAAGTACAAAACCTGATGAGTAGTTTACAACTAAGTTCAACAAAAACAATGGGAACAAGATGCCCAAACCGCCATTTTCCTAGGAAAAGAGTGCCAAAACTACCCTCTTCCCTATTAAACAACATCAAATTGAAATCATGGATCAATAATGTTGTTTGGTTTTTGTTTTTGTTTTAAATTTTTATCTGTGTGAACATAAAGTCAATCATTTCCTCCATTTTATCCTATTTCTCATATCTCTTGATCATTTTTGCATATTATTGAAGGAATCTTGATACTCATTCAGTGCTTAGACCATTCTAAGCCTATTGGGTTATCTCTCCTTCCTAATGTACAATAGGAGATAGGATCCATCCTTTGAAATCCTTTTCTTATTGTACAATTATGATTTCATGGAGCTAATGTTGTAGTTTATGTGTAAGAGGTTTTGTAGGGGTTTTTTAAGAGGGAAACCATGTAAAATAAATGTCTAAATAAGGGTTAGGGTAGGGAAACCTTAAAGGAGTGTGAATTTTGGATATGACCTTGTTTTGGTTTTTAAAATGTATTAAAAGGAAAATTTTGTGAATGTTTGTACAAAAATATAACCCTAGGGTCTAGAACTATAGGAAATGTACTTGTTGGACATATAATATTACCTTTTGGTACTTGTGTTATGACCCCTCAAAAAGCCTTCTTAATGAGGGCGACGAGTTGCAAAGCGGAGATGAGGGTAGAAAGGTGGATGGGGTGTCTAAGGGCATTTTATTGTCTTAAATAAGAAATAATCTCATATATTGATGGAGAGTACACGCCGCACCTCCCTACCCAAGCCTTTCAAGTTGAAATTCCTTTACATGAGTTTTGTGAAGGAAAAGTTGGGTGTTACCCACTTTTTAATTTTTAGAAAAATCTTGTAGGATTTTGAGAAAAGAGGAAAGTCTTGAGAAAAGGAAGGAGCCCTTACATGTAGAGATGGAGGCCAATGATGCATAAAATTGGAGAGATTAGTCTTCCCTAACCCTTCTACCCTTGTTTATACGTTGTAAGACTGAGATAGTTTTGCAAGGTTCATCTCAAATTTGATATGAACACAAACTAATATGGGATGTTGAGTGAGTAGTATATTTATATTTATGTGAATCTTGTAGTGGTTATGTGAAAATTTGGATATTATGGTATCTTAGATAATTTTTGGTATATCAAAAGACTCCAAATATTTTGACTCGCTCTATAATAGTTTTTTTCTTGGAGGTATGGCTAGAGCCTGGAGGCTCTATGACACCATTATGGTAGGGTGAATAGAAATCCTTTGTTATTATTTTTCACTGATAAATCCTTTTGAAAATCAAGTTATCAGTTTGAAATGGTAGTTCAAGAGTTATTTGTAATGCGTGGTTGAGAGTTTTATTGTGTAATCTAACAAGTTTTTTTGTTATTTGCACATCGCCTTAGAAATATTCAAATTTTGAAGGCTAACTAAGGAGTATTAGAAAGACTTATGTGAAGAACATCCTCTTGTGCATGTGTTAGAAAATGTATTTTATATACAAAATTAGTAAGAAGGTTTGGTACTCTTCAGTTTAAGAAATAGAGGGAAACATTAATCATTGTAAATCAAGATGCATGACTATCTTGTAAGATTAATTCTTGTTTCTATTAATGATTGTGGAGAATTATAAAATGGGTCTAAGTTAGAATGTTAGTATGTATTTTGCAGCAAAGAGAATGTAAATCCATTTGAAAAGCACTATATATGAAAACGTTATTGATTATTAAGCTACAAAAATTAGTTCATGCTATATTTCCTCATGAATTAAAATGATTTGGTTTACAAATATGTTTAATGATGAAAGGATATTATTGTTTCCCTTAATTAACCTAACTCTTAAAAATAAATATAATTGTTAATAAAATGAGAACTCTTGCACACAAATTACAATAAGGGAAATTAGAGACAATAGGTTATAATGAATCACATTTGCATTAATTCATGTCAAATAGTTGCATATATGTTTGCATGTACTATTAGGTTTGAAAACAAAATTTCTACAATATATTTTAGAAGGTTAAATATTCTTACAAAGGTTAGTGGTTGATTGTCAAACGAATATAAGGAAAAATGTTATATTTAGCCTTCATATTCATGAGAAGAATCATTATCTACAATATGCTAACAACCCTCTTATATCTTTATTTCTATTTATGTTTTAAGAAGATATAATTTTTTTTTGATCGGTAATATTTGATGTATTTGTATTCATTTAAAAAATAAGTACATGCATGGATTCAACGCCATTGATGGCCACTGTGAGTTACTACTTTCTACAATCCAAAAGGCCACTGTTTGGCATATCAACATTCGCCTATCTAAGTCGACAAAAAATGCTAATACATTACTTGACTGCATACAACATTAGCCCATACTACTGAAGACTGGGCATGCAGATGAGGACTCCTATGATTTGAACCAATGGGATTCTTCTTCCTTTGAAAAGTTCAGGAAGGCAGCCCCACTTTCGTCACTAGCCTATGCAACTCCACCATGAGCGCCACCGCTGCCTCCCCAACCACCTCGAATGCTTTCAGCTCCTATCGGTCCTCGACCTCTAGGTCTTGCCTTGGGATGAATCTACCTTTAAGGTATGAGGCACCCATCTTCTCCTATTGGGGCCGTTGATTTCACAGGAATCACCTTCCTTGCTTGACTCTTCTCAGCCGCCTCACTGGACCGATTCTCTTTGGTCTTTCACAGAAAGGAAAGCAGCGCCTCCCACCCTTTTTGTGCTTTCGACATGTGTTCGTCCTGAGGGTGAGTAAAGGTCCAGATGACAAGTGGTTGGAGCTCTCCATCATTTCCGTCGATTAGTCACCATGACCCTGTCTGCACGTGTAGCCCAATCCTAATTTCTGCCCGTTGGATGATATTCACTATCCCTCTTGCCCATTTGGGCACCAAGAATTCTCTTGCAACCTCTAGCACTTCTTCTCGAGATGAACCCACGATCAAGGCCAGAGCAAGAAAAAGGGAAAAAATGTCCAGGTTAGTTATCTCTTTGAGATCAGAGGTTAAAAACTTGTCACCCAACATGAGTACAATTGCATCCCAGAAATCAACGTCATCTAGCTTGAAAACATTGCACATTCGCTAGATGGAAATGTTTCCATGAAACCCCAGAATCTATCCAAGCAAGCTCAAAGAGAAATTTGCCTCCATCCTGCTTTGTTTCACTAACCACTCTAAATGCACTAGAAGTTTTTGAATTTTTTTGCCAAATTCATCTCTAATGCAGAGGTGACACGTGCGAGCCATCTTGTTCGCATTCATTCACTTCCCACTTTCCCTAGCAAATCTTCATACAATCTCTTGTCGTACTTTTGTATGCTGCAAAGCTTGGCCAATCATCGCTTTCAAATGGGAAATACTAGAAAAGGTATCGGCTTCACTGACGTCCCCATCTCAGTTATCTTGCAATGATTTTTCTAACGTTGAGCATCTTCGATTTCAAAATCAATAGATTCCAAAAATCTGAGATCTTTGAAAAGGTCAAATTTTTCTTCAAGCAACCCATTAGCCCCAACATTATAAAGTTGATCAACCACTGTATTTGCCTCCCTAGGCGCATGTGATACTCAGAAATCTTCAAATTCTCCTAGTAGATCCCGGATTTGCCTAATATGCTTATTAAGGTATCAGGTATCCAGCTGGCCTTCCACGATACCATTAATTGTAATTAGGGAATCTCCTTCTAGGTGCAACTTATGCACCCCCAACTTCTTCGCCATCAATATTGCACCTACTTCTACCAAACACTCGGCTGCATTGTTTGTGCCATCTGCAAATCATTGAGTTCCCATTCCTACAATGCAACTATGTTCATTGCGAGATACAAATCCTACTCTTGAGATACCCAGGTTCCCCCTCGATGCCCCGTCAAAATTGATCTTTATCCATCCCAGCTCTGGAGGCTCCCATAACTCCTTTGAATCTACCAACTATGGAGGTTTATCCCTCTTAGGACGATTAACAGGCCAAGCAAATATAAATTTTAAAGCATATTGCATATTTCCTAATATTTTCAAATAGAACTTCTAAAATGAAATAGGAAAAATAATTTAATTTTTTTATAAACTAAAAGAAAGATTGAGATTTTAAATTTAATATAAATCCAACTCTTGCTACCCTGAAAAATATGTTTGAGGATACCATAAAATAATGCCTATTTAATATGCAAATTTGTATTGTGCTTTTAAAAATTGGAAAAAATAAAAGAGATACAAACAAATAGTATGGTATACTCCACTAGAACTCTGGACACTCTGATGTGGCTCACATAAATTTTTCAAAAAAAAGGAGAAAAGAAAATAACATTTAATAAATATACGAAATATATAAAAATAAAACTATAGCTGCTTTCCAGCCAAAGGCCATACATTTCTGAGAGTGCCTCCATCATGATAGTTTTATAAAGGGAACCATTTATAAATACTATTGGAAATATGACATTTGGAGGAATGTTAATGTCAATCAGATCTTGTGTTGAATGGACTAAAAATAATGTCTAAATTTTTGTGCATCCAGTCTTGAATATTCACTTGCATTACATAATAAATCAACCATGAATTACACAATAAAAGTTGTCACTGAGATAATAAAATCATAAAAGATGGCATTTAGAAAAGTAGGTATGGTTGGAATTTAAAATAATAATTAAAAATAAATAATGAGAATAAAACATTTGGTAATAATAGATTCAATTGATGTAATTACAAAGGCAATTTTTGAGGATGGGATGGAAGTGTTTTTTTAATAGTAAATTACAATGATCTAATTATAAAGATGATTTTATCAAGGTTTTGTTGGATGGTACATAATATTGATAAAAATAGAGTTTTTTTTAAGATTTTATCTAGAGTTTACATATTTGATTTGTAGCTTATTATTTATGTTGATTATCTTTATTTTTACATTTTAGACCTAGTTCTTTCTCTATCTTATCTAATCACATCAATAAAAAATAAAAAAGAATAGTTTAATATCATATATCATTGTGCCCAGCTATTTCAAATCCCAATTAGTTTGAAGTTGGACCAATTGGATTATTCTTTAATAAGTGTTGATGAGAATGAGTTTGATTCCTAGTGTACATATTTAAGCTAGTGATCCCTATTCTCCAACTCTTCAGTTATCTTCCTAGATGTTTGGTTAGTTAGATGTGTAAATGATTGTTGTAGTTGCTATTTTAACTATGGATATTTGTGTTGGGAAAATGCCTCTCAATCTTGCATTTATTTTTTGTAAGTCATTTATTTGAGCAGGATATTTTTCTAATTTATTTTCTAGGGGTTCATTTTGGATATATAAGAATGCCGGTAAAGTTTCATTACAAGACCACATCTAGTTGTGAAGATATGAATGTTTTGGTTTTTTGATGGGGTCATATGAAAACTTCAAACCCAATTTTGAAGGCCTTAGAGGCCCCAAAAGGGATCAAAACTTGTAAAGGATGGCATTTCACCTTCCATGGTTGTAGAGCACTTTGAGAGGTTTTCAAAAAGTGGTTATAAAAGAAAATCGAGTATACAATTCAAAAGTTATGGTCTCCAAAAGTTGGGTCTCCTAAAATAGGAAATGTCAAAATGTATTGAACATGTAAATGAGTTGTAAAGGGGAGTTACACATGTTGCTATATGTATTGACACATCATAGGGCATCTTTGATTGTAGATAAGATGGGCACCTCTTTCTGGGGTGGTTTTAGCCCATGGTTTTGTAATACCATTTGACAGTTTCATGTACTGTATCTCCTTTATAGTAGGTAAATGAGAAGAAGCCTTTGTGTAAGAGTCTTATATCTTTCTAGATACCTCTGGATATCTTGTCGACAATACTTCTGAAAGAACCTTTCTTTGTAATTATATTGTTATCCATTTTTATTGTTGAATAATATATTGGGTTGGTTTTGGAGTGTGGGTTTTTTCTACCGAAGGAGTTTTCCCCACGTAAATCATTGTGTTTTGGAATGAATATTATTTATCCTCATGTTTAGATCTATTAAGTTTCTATAACTATGAAAATGATTTGAGAAATTTTTTACATTATTCTCACCGTACAGTTAGTGTAGGAAGTTGTTCTTCTACTCAACTTTCTTACAATTTGTTCTTGGAAGCTATTGATGCATTTGATACTTTTGGATTAATTGTTCACGTTTGGGATATTAGTTGAGGCAATATTTATGCTTCATTTTCATAGATTGTGTGGCTTCTCTTTGGATAAATTCTTATTTGTGTGTAATAGCAATGATATAATGACTAGTGAGAGAATTCGTGTTTGGGATGGTGGTCACATTTTTGTTGTTGTTGAAGGTATCTTGATGGAGCACATGGGGTACTTTTATGCCTTGATAGTATATGTGGGCAGAGGGATTGTTCACTTATTCATGTTTGAGGTTACTTTGTGACCCCTTATGCGCTATATACAACAAATGGAAGATTGTTAATAATTAGTTGTTGTACACTTTGAATAATGTTTAATTTATTATTATGTATGTAGTTCACCTAAGAGGACCTAGATGGACATGCATCACTAGGAGTCCAGATTCTTGTGGCCAATTTATGTGTTGTATGTTGTTGGAAATGAGTTGAGTAACTAAGAAGGGAGGGGTGAATCAGTTACCACAAAAATAAATCCAAGTCCCTTAGACGTCTTAAAAAAATTAGTCATTGTTGCTCGGTTAACACATATATTCTATTGTCACTCGGTTAACATAGAAAATATTAAGATATTAACTATGATTATCTTTAGTAATTAATTGCAAAAACATAAACCATAAAGCAAATGAAATGTACATAGATAACACCAAGATTTAATGTGGAAACCCAATATGGGAAAAACCACCAATTGCAACTAGTCACTATTTTTCACTCTTCTGAAGTGAGCCCTATTAGGAGCCAACCCTGTTAGGTGTGACCCTATTAGAGGATTTAATCACACTGTAAGGAGTGGCCTTGTGAGATGTCTTTAAAAACTTCAATGTAGAAATGTCACCTTGTGAGAGGTTTACAAAAGACTGTTAAGTCTACTCTGTTAAAAGATTTTGATCACTACTACAATTGTTAGAAAGTAACAATGGATTGACCTGTTTTGATAAGCAACTGTCTTTGCTGATTCATATCTCTATTCTAGATTAAATACTTGATCCTCACTGGTCGAATATTCTGTTGCACTCCTCTTTATTCTATCCTCAATCAGAATCCATCTTAAGTCACCTTCATTCTTCATATCACAAACACACACTTCCACACACTATTAACTCCAAACTTGACCTTATATATATATATATATATGATAATCCTTGTGTAAAATGAATGTTCTCAGATAGGATTAGACATTTGTGTAAACATCACTATAATTGTGTAAACATTAATGACAATACATAATTGAATAATTACAATCAACAATCTCCCTCTTTGGCATTGATGGCAACACAACATGTCATAATACAAAGAATTATAGAGCAGCAAACATAAGAATGAAATTTTTATTAATGTCCTTAGCTTTATTCTGATTCTCATCCAATTTTATTAATGTCTTTAGCTTCATTCTGATTCTCATCCAAAACTCCCTTTGTCATCAATCTCTCCATCAGTAATCTTTACTGACATACAATAATCTCTCCCTCTTTTAGTGATCATTATGACATACAGTAATCTCTCCCTCTTTGACAACCAATGCCAAAGACACCAACTGACATATCCAATGAAGTTGTAATGTACCTGTTTGTACTGATTCATATGCAATAAGCGCTAAATATCTGTATAAACATGTTAAGTATGTTTTGTAGCTCAGTCGATGCATCACTAAACTGTGTTTTAGTGGGCCTCAATTAGGGGAATTACCCCCAACTTTCCTCTAAGATACAAAAATGCATCCTTAGGTAATGGTTTTGTGAATATGTTTGCAATTTGTTCTTTAATATTCACATATTCCAATCTTACTTCCTTGTCCTGAACCAATTCTCTCAAGAAATGATACTTTACTGTAATATGTTTAGTCTTAGTATGCATCACAAGGTTCTTTGAAATGTTAATAATACTGGTTTTGTCACAGTAGATAATGATTGGTTTTGTGATTTACACCTTCATACCTGACAACAGTTGTTTGAACCATATGATGTTTGAATAATTCATTGCTGCAGCAACATACTCTGCTTTTGTTGTGGATTGAGAAATGCAGTTATGTTTCTTGCTTGTCCAGGAGACTAACCTTTTGCCAAGAAATAATGCTCCACCACTTGCGCTCTTTCTGACATCAACACTTCTAGCCCAATCAGCTGTAAGACTAGAAAAAGGCATAAGAAGCATATCTAGGTAACCACAAACCCTAAACAATATGCTAACCTATCTAATCTAACATTAGAGCCATTGAAATAGGAATTCATAAATAATATGCAATAAAAACATAAGAACTCCCTTCAAATGATGCTCAAATGCTCTCCTTTCTTCTCCATAGAGGTAGATTATGTTACTCTTTGACAATAACACAATTGCACAAAGATTTTGAAAGCACAAATTGATAATGAGAATACTAGGAGATAGTGGTCCCAACTTGAATGAGAGGAATGCATCTTAATTTATAGAAAATGAGAAGCAATTAGGTGAATTAGAATGCATAAATTCACTGCACAATGGAGGGAAAAGAAGGTAGGAAATTGGAAGCATGATTAGGGTGAAATTGAATAAGGAGATATTGAAGATATCATGAAGCACCTTAATAAGGATGTGAACCACAATTAAGGGATATGACAAATTAGGTGGGATTAGGAGGATTTAATTCAATAAATAAATCAATATTCCTCATAAATCAAAATGAGCATTTATGAAATTATAAAATCCCATAAATTAGAACTAGCCAATTAATCAATTGTGAAGACTTAGGATAAGAATGAAGAAATATGATTTATTCATAAAGAATAGGGACAAATATTAGGTTATTCATCCCAAGGGGATAAATTAGTGACTTATTGATCAAATTGAAGGCATTAATGCACAATTGGTTTGATTTTGATAATATTGATAAGGATTAGGATCAATTTCGATGATTCTAGAATAGTTTAGGAAATCATGATGCATCGATGAGATTTGACAATGCTCTCACGATAATGATTGGAAATGATATAATGGCATCAATGAACTTGGATGATGCCAGAGGATAAATAAAGACAAGGAGACATCGATGAACTTGGACAATGCTCCTGAAATGTGAAAGTGACAGCGAGGCATCAATGAACTTTGAAAATGCTCTCAAAATGATGATTGATGATGAAATATCATCGATGAACTTTGACAATGCTATTCAAGGAATTAAATGATAATAAGGCATCGATGAACTTTGACAATGCTAGAGGATTGATTGAAAGAGATTGATAAGACATTGATATGAGTTTGGAATCGAATGAGTTTGGAATGATATTGGTTTGATTTAGGAAGATGATCAATTTGGCCAAAATGAGACAAATGTTAGTAATTGATGACATGGAAGAATGACACAATATTAGTGAATGATAAAGATCAAAAACACAATATAGAAGACATGTTAAAAGGGGGCACAAGCATTGAACCATTTTTAGGTGTCTAAATTTTGCCCCTGTTTGAGACAATGTGATTATGAGCGTTGGCTCAAAGAAAAATAGAAGATCATACCCCAGTGGATCGACAAAATGGAGGTAGGATGCCCCCTCAGAAAATTGGGCAGAAATTGATATGAGGACAATTTTTCAAAAAGAAGGATGATTGTTAGGATTCACAGAAGAAATGTTAGGCAAAAAGAAGAAATTAGATGAAGAAATGTTAGTGAGATAGAAATATTTTGGCTTTTAGAAGTGCGATTATGTCATAAGAGCTTATTTTGATATTGCAAAACCGGATGCAGTGCATCATGGCACAAGAATCCAGAGCAAAAAAGGCATCCTTTTGCGTAAACAAACATGATGAAGACAAAGGATGATCTTCTCCGTCCTGAAGCATATAGCAGGCATGCCCCATAATTTCATGAGATCATCAAACATGCATAAGATAAAGCAAAAATCAGTCATGAACCATCTCGACTACTCTCATAAGTTCAGATAATATCATCAAGTAGCATAGGAACATGATCAAACAAAGCAAATCAATAAAAGATAAAACACTCACTGAAACAAATGTGAGCCAACATCCGTTCTGATCTTTTGTTACTTCAATTAAATGTTCTTTGATTGATAGCTTAGTTTGGAAAATGACTGTTTGGACGATTGATTGACAGGTTGGATAGATTGATTGATAGTAAAGATCAAAAGATCGAACAGGTCCAACTAGATTGAATGTTGAGTCACAATGATTCATATCATGTTTGTGAGAACATGATTTTGTTAAGTACAAAATGATGAATATGCCACGGATGTCTCCAAACATGAAGATCATTTCGCAAAAAGAAGAGAAGTATGTACAAATTTATTGCAGATTTTTTAAGAAGCTTTTGCAATTTTTAGGATTTTTGAGATATTTGAATTTTTTTTGTGATGATCTTTTTGTAAGACTTTTTAGGATTTTTAGCATTTTTTCAGCATCATATTTGATTTTTAGGGTCTTTTTTCACGATCGTATTTGATTTTTAGAGATTTTTTCAGGATCATATTTGATTTTTTTGGAAAATTTTCAGGATGTTATGCAAATTTTTAGTATTTTAGGAAATTATGCAATTTTTTTGAATTTTTTAGCTTCTTATTTGAATTTTAGGATTTTTTGAAATTGCCCCTAGTGTCTAGCAAGGGAAGGACATTTTGAAAGGAGAAATGGACTGGTCGATGGACAAAGGCCAAGGGTCATTGCATTGGATCTGTTTAGGTGCCAAGGACTATCCAAGAAATGGGATAACAATATTTTTTTGCGCCAAGCGAAGGGACTAGTTAAGACAATGATATGATAAGGAAAATAGTGTAGTGGATGGAATGCAAGAAATGTACATGTCAAGAGCTTTTTCTTGGAAAACATGTTTTTTCATTGAACTTCCTTATTGTCATCAAGAACAAGAAAGGGATTTGGATAGGACAATCTTAGGACCTGGACATGATAATGACAGAATATGGACAGGAAAATGATAGGATAGGGATAGGATATGCAAGATCAAGCATGGATAATGTGAATGGATATGGAATATGGATGAAAGGTTGCGATAGGATAGGCAATGTAGACCAAAGGGACCAAGACAATGTAAGCAGATAGGACATGTGATGCTTCAATGAATATGTGTAACCATGTCAAGATAAAATTTGGGGAAAAGGGGATATGATAATGCATATAATAGACGTAGGACAATGGAGGAAATGTTGGGGATAATGGAGGATAATGATAGGAGTGATGGAGGATAGCACCAATGAAATATGCCCCTAAGTATAGACTGCAAGAAGTTCATAGAATTACACATGACGCTTGTTTGCCAGGTTTTCATCATGGTACTTTCCCAAAGCGCATGTATTCCAGGTTTTCACTATTGGACAAAATTATTTTTCTTGACTCTTTATTTCATTTTTTCTTTTCTTTTTTTTTAATATATTTTCTCTATTTTTTTTTTTTAATTTTTGACTTTTTGGAAAAAAACTGGACGCATGAAATGACATGGATGGAGGACTCAAGCACCTTACTCTTTGAAATGTGCTTTTGAAAGATATTGTGCAAAGATGTTGGTAGGGTAATGACAAAGGGATATGAAGTGGGTGATTAGATAAGGATGGGACAAGCTTTATGAAAATGATTAGATAGGTTGGATGAAAGGTTGGAAAATAGGTGTTGGATGATGGAAGGAGTGAAAGAAGGATGGATGTTGAATGAATGGATATGGGTGCAAGAACAACATTGGCACACACCTTGAGGGGTGATGGAGTGATGGAGGAAAAAGAGATTTTGGAGTTTGAAGGATTAATGAAGGAATGGATATGGATTTTGGGACACAAGGCCCCAAAATGGATTTGGAAGATGGAAGACATTTAGATGGAGAGATAGCAACTTTGGATGCCAATTTTGAATTTTCTTTGGGACTCTGTGCTTCAAGGAGCTTCTTGGGAATCCACATGCTTTTTGATTTTTCATTATTTTGTGGGTCCTTAGAATGCATTGATTGCATAAGGTATTTAGGAACCCATATGGCTTTTGACTTTATCTTTTTCTCAATGGGCCTTTGTGACCTTTTGGAATTTTCTTTTAGGATCACATTTTTCTTTTTTTTGTACATGTCGATTATACTGGAAATGTTGATCCTTGATAGCATGTGGATTGCTTGATTTGTGGATTTTATTCTTGGCATCCAAATTGCTTTGAATGGAATGAAATTCATGGATGGATAAGAATTGTATGGAGGCATTTTGGATGGATGGAAGGTTCTCCAAGATGTGTGCCTTTGCTGACTTGTATTTGGGAAAGGGTAACTGGGTTGCAAGCTAGTGGAGGGAGGAATATATGGACCTAGGATGG
>MU227207.1:3055604-3085891 GCA_018584345.1 Thuja plicata
GGAGGCATTTTGGATGGATGGAAGGTTCTCCAAGATGTGTGCCTTTGCTGACTTGTATTTGGGAAAGGGTAACTGGGTTGCAAGCTAGTGGAGGGAGGAATATATGGACCTAGGATGGATGGAAGGGATGAAGGGGGAGGTATACATTTAGATTTGGATTTGGAAGGGATACCAACACCTTGAGATAGAGATTTTTTATTAAGACCATGGCCATTAGACTTTTCTTGGTTATGAGAGGGTTTCAATATACCTTTTGCATTGAGGTTTAACCCTTTAACTTGATAATGCTTTCTTTGACCAGTAGGATACTTTCTACAAGACGCGAGTCCATTATTATGAGGTGTGAATGATATGGAAGGACTTATAGGACCATGAGGTGGACTAGACTCAATAGAACTAGGGGAACCCATTTTAAGTGTAAGGGGTTCATGAACAACTTGCATAGATGTGCTTGGATCACAAGGGGGATTTGAAGGATTAGGACAAGGAGAAGAATGGAGGAATAATGGGATCTTTTGGGGGATCCAAAGGGATGATGGGATCTTTTGGAGGACATGAAGGTGAAGTGACACCTTGATCTTGACTTGGAAAGGAATCTTGGGAAGACATGGAAGGGAGATCATGATCTTGCTTAGGAAGTGGAAGGTCAATGGGATTTGGAAGAACATTTTGGTTTGGTAATGGAAGGGGATCATCTTGAATAGGAGAGTTAGGGATAATAGGATCATCATGAGGCTCAAGGGGGATGGGCTCTTTCTCAACAATTCGGGGGATTGGTCATCATTGCGATCTTGATCTTGATATGTTTTTAGACATGTTTCTTCATGCTTCGTGTCATCCTCTTGACATGGGATATGCATTTGGAGATGTAAGGGGGATTATTGAAAGGGGTCAACATTTTGATATGAGGAAGATGAAATTTGGATAGGACTCTCATGAATAGGCTTGATTTAAATTGGAGGACATGGTGAAATTGGTTCAAAGGAAATTGGGTTATGCATAGGACTAGCTTGGATTTCTTTCGTGGATAGCCATTGAAAGGTTGCATTGTTGGAAGAATCACTTGATGGAGATGGAGGAAATTTCTCTTGTGAAGTTTGTAGGGATGAAGGAATGGAGGGAAACATGGATGTTTCTTGAAGGTTAATTTTGTGAGAGAAAGTAGGTATATAATCCATGTGATTTTGTTGGGATGAGCCATTTCTAGATGTGGGTGAATTATTTGTTTCATCCTCTTCATTTATAGGATCCATTTTTTGGCAAAAACCTTTCAAAGTTTTAGATTTGAAATTTCATTGCTTGGTTGATCTTGCTAGTGATACCACATCATTATTTATAGGTTGGAAAGAATTTGGTGATTGAAAATGTGCCACAATAGGTTTTTCATTTCTTATGCTTGATCGATGTTCAAAAGGTGGCACACTTGAACTTGTTTTTGTTTGATAAGACCACGGTGGTGAATTGGAGGACACAAAAGGTCCCTCATGCAATGTTATTGTTTGTGATCTTAGCATCGATTTCTTATTCGCATGATTGGCACAAGAGGTTGTGAAATTGTATGAAGATCACTTGGTTGTATTGGAATGAAGATTGGTTCGTAATTTGGTGGTGGCCGTAATTGAATTAGGCCACACTCTGGTTGAAGGATTTGTTTGGGAATTTGGTTTAATGATTGATTTGAAATTTGAGTACATGGAGACTGATTGGAAAATTGATTGAATTGACCATAATCTCAGACATGGTAGAAAAATTTTGGCTCTTGCACATGATTGAATTGGGCTTTGTTAAATTTTTCATTTGCCTCATTGAGTTATAAAATAAGTTTTGGTATCTTTGATTTCTCAATGAGAGATTGTGTGTCAATTTCACCAAAAGATTCACTTGGACATCCAAGGAGTTTTACCATCTCCTTTCTACTCTTTATCATGTTTTCTACCCTCTCTTCCAAGATCTTCTTTTCTTTATATAATTTTTTTTGCAAATTTTGAATCATGTGTGCATGGATTTGATACAATTGATTGTTTGGTTGTGTTGATGTCATTTGCCTTGGCTCAAAAGCTTGTTGTTGCAAAGGTATATCTTGTCTTTGATTAAAAGGTAATTGTGATTTTTCTTGTGATGGAAACATGAGTTGATAAGTTTCTTGATGACTTTTGGATTTTTGGAACCTAGTGAAGATTGACATGATGACTATATGCAAATGCAAGATTTTTGACTTTTTTTGAGAGACTTTTAGGATGAAAAAGAAACCTAAATATGCAAGGACTTTATGCAAATGAAAATTTGGACTTTGGATGATGTATGCAAAGCAACCTATGGCTTAATGCAATTGATTTTTTTTTATTTGAAAAATCTTTGGAAATTACAAACCTAAGAGCCTAACCTTAGGAGAGTAAATAGGAATCTTGACTTTAAAAAGGGATCAATTTGATAAAGGGGTAAAAAGGGATTAGGTCCAATCCAACATGACAAATATGGAGTGAGACCAATTGATAGGGGGAAATTTGATATAGGGACAAAAGGGACCAAGTCAAGATTCTTTCTTCAATGACATAAGGTAAGACCCTAAAATTTGAATTCCTTTGGGATTTTACAAAGTTTTTGAAAAGGATCTAAATGCAGTATGAGGATTTTTGCAAGGCATTATGCTGTTATGATGCAAGCTTAATGTAAGAGGATTAAGATTCAAAATGCAAGGATACTAATGCAACGTATGAAAAAGGGATTATGCTATGAATATGCAAGAATGAAGCAAACCGCAAGGCTCCAAGATAAATGTTTTTGGTCTCCTTATGTTCACAAGGTATTGAAACAAGGTGTTTTTGGAAGAATCAAAGTGTTCAAGAATGTTTGGGAATGGTTTTTGAAATGTTTGGAATGTTTGGGATGTTTGGCATGAGAATAGAATAGAATGTTTGGAATGTTTGGAATGAGAATATAATGCTTATGAGTGTTTTTGAAAATCTTCTTTAATTTTTTTTTAAACACCCACACAAGACACATCGTGAAGAATGACTATTTTAAAATTAAAACAAACACATCACAACCTAAGGATGGCAAGGACAATTTCTGTTGAATCCCATATTGAACAAAGTTCAGCCACGCTTACTAATAGTGGAAAACTTAGAAGCTTGGAGGCACAAGATCCTCCTTACATGCACTCACTTCTCAGGAATGCTAAGCTTCAAATCCCAAGGGTCATCACTTCCCAAGGGATTGTTGTCTCTACTAAGAGCCATGAAAATGTGGGGTGTCTTAGTTAGTCTCCGACCTTCCGTGCCAACAAATAGAGGGTTTTTGGATACTACAAAATGGTTTTTAGTAAAGGCATCCATTCAGGTGATTATACATGCCACAGATTAGCTCTATTATGGAGGCCTCCCAACCTATAGAAGTTACGTTCTGTAGGTTTATACACACCATAAGGGTGCTAAGGGAGATCTTCTTCTTGGTATAACATATTCAACACATGTTCATTGTGAGATTAATCACAATGACATCTTTTATATACCGGTTCGGAAGGGCTTGGCTTTAGCCTGTTACCAGTTGGGCAATCCACTCTCACTGGCTCTGTTAAAGCACTTGGGAGGTAGCCACACTAAAGGATTTGCATGGATTTCTCTTTCACCCAAGATCCGTGAAGGCGAGGGGAGAGGATACATCTATACAATTCCTAGGGATTACAAAAAATAGAAGACACTTCAGACACATAAACAAAATGATTCTTTTTAAGTACCAAGATGAAGTGTTTTCTAACTACTAAAAGCACACATGAAAGTTTTAGAAGACACACAAGGTCTTCTACAAACATCCTGCATCAAAATTGTTAGTAGTTTTATGATTCATTCTTCATCCCACAATTGCCAAAATGATGCACAAATCACCAGTAACACATAAATCCAGTATACTAAGTGCACAAATAGATTTAGGAATGGAAAAAATAAAAAATTTGCATGAAAAACATCCATTTTACCACCTGCGCAAGAACAAGCTACCACCTGTGTAGAATCAGGTTACCACCTGCGCAAAATTAGGCTACCAACTGCGCAGCTTCTAACCACCTGCATAGAATCAGACTACCACCTATGTAGGACTTGCAACCAAGTGCGCAAAAACTGATCAGAAGCCTAAAAAGTGGTGAATTTGAAACCCTAATTAGCTTTTGTGTAAATAATTTGAAACCAAGTGCGCAACAACTGATTAGGACTTGCAAAATCAAAGGTTTTTTCCACATCTAAGAATGTAATACTATCAGGAATACAACTAGGGCTCATTTCTTATGCCATTCATGATTTATTTGGAGTGATTGAAATCAATTTGAAACCCTAATTATCTTTTGTGTGCATTAAACCGATTTGGGAACACCTTAAACAAGAAATATGCATTTGATCCTAAACTAGTTCAAACTTTATTTTAGTTTCCCAAATCAAATGTGCATGTTCATTTTAGAGTCCTTATCAACTTAAGCAAATTGATTTTACATAATGTACTCCATTTGAACCCCTAGTTAGGCTAGATTGAGACTTTGATTGAAGTCGGAAGAACCTTGATTGCATGTAACCCAAAACTAGGTGAAGTTCATTTTAAGAGCCCAAATCAAATGTGAGAGTTCATTTTAGACTTGAAAATTGCAATGTGAGGTTCATTAACCAAGTTAGGGTTCATTTTCATTGTTTGGGATCCATTTTAACTTTGTAACAAATGAAAATCAGAAAAGAAAACATAAAATGTAGAAATGCTTCCTAAACTTGTAGATATTGATCCTAAACCCTAAACATGAATCCTATTTAACCAATTGCACATCTAAGAAACCAACTGCACAGATCTAGGTGCCAAATGTGCAGGTCTGGGTCCCAACTGCGTAGGATATGCAACCAACTGCACAGGACTTAACCACTTGCGTAGAACCTGTAACCACCTACGCATAACTCTTCCAGAACCTGCAAAATGCACAAAAACACAAAAATATAATCAGTCAGGCATGTTTCACATCAGGTTCACCAAATTTAAGACCATAAAAAGGCATAAGAAGCATATCTAGGTAACCGCAAACCCTATATAATATGCTAACCTATCTAATCTAACATTAGAGCCATTGAGATGGGAATTCATAAATAATATACAATTAAAAAATTAGAACTCCCTTCAAATGGTTCTCAAATGCTCTCCTTTATTCTCCATAGAGGTAGATTATGTTGCTCTTTGAAAATAACATACTTGCACAAAGAACTTGAAAGCACAAATTGATAATGAGAATACTAGGAGATAGTGGTTCCAAATTGAATGAGAGGAGTGCATCTCAATTTATAGAAAATGAGAAGCAATTAGGTGAATTAGAATGCAAATTCAATGCACAATGGAGATAAAATAAGGTAGGAAATTAGAAGCATGATTAGGGGGAAATTGAATAAGGAGATATTGAATCAAAGTAAAGAACTTCAAATCAGAGTTTCCTCCTTTCTTATACCATAATCCATAATCTTCAGTACCCTTAAGATATCTCAGAATCCTTTTGATAGCTACTAAATGATTATCTCTAGGATTAGCTGAAAACCTTGCAACAATACCAACTGCTAATAAAATATCAGGTCTGGTGTGAACAACGTATTGAAGTTTACCAATCATGGATCTATAGGTAGTCTAGTTGACTTCCTTTGAATAATCATCTTTAGACAACTTATGTCTAGTAGGCATAGGTGTTCCAATTGGTCTAGAGTCTTCCATCCCAAATTTCTTCATTATCTCTTTGATGTATTTAGACTGGGTAATGTAGATACCATCCTTCATCTAATAAACTTGTAAACCAACAAAGAATTTGATTTCACCAAACATAGACATCTCAAATTCCTTACTCACAGCTTCTGAGAATGCTTTGCATAAGTCATAATATCCAGTAAACAATATGTCATCAATAAATATTTCTGCTAATAGTATCTTGTTCTGAGGTCCTTCTTTGAAATACAAGCTACTATTTTCATTAGTTCTCTGAAATCCAATGCTTATCAAGTAACCATGCAGTCTTTCATTCCAGGCTCTAGGAGCTTACTTCAGTCCATATAATGCTTTGTGTAATTTCAAAACCATATTCTTTTTCTTAGGATCTACAAAACCTTCAGGTTTCTCAATGTAGACTTCCTCTTCAAGAATTCCATTCAGGAATATAGATTTTACATCTATTTGATATACCTTGTATCCTTTGTGTGCAACATATGCCATAAGAGTTCTGACTCCTTCAAGTCTTGCAACAAGAGAAAATGTTTCTCCATAATCAATGCCCTCTCCTTGAGCATATCCTTTACATACTAATCTTGCCTTGTTTCTAGAAACTTCTCCTTTTTCATTCATCTTGTTTCTGAAAACCCACTTAGTACCAATCACATTCTTATCTTTTGGCCTAGGTACAAGAGTCCAGGTTTTGTTCTTTTCTATCTGCTAAATCTCTTCCTTCATTTCTTTGATCCGGATTTCATCATTCAATGCATCTTTAATAGTTCTAGGTTCAATTTCACTAAGAAAATATTTACCTTTAATTTTGTTCCTTGTCATTACACCTTTAGTCTAATCTTGAATTATTTGTTTAGGTGCATGATGCCTTCTGACATATTTTGCAAGTACAAGATCCTTTCTTCTTGATTCTGGTCTTGTTCCATTGGGTTTACTATGCTCAAATTTTTTGTTCTATTCTTTTGTCTGATACTTGGGTTTCACTGTCTGAGACTCGGGCACCTTTGTCTGAGACTTAGGTGCCTCTATCTGCAATTCAATTCCCTATGTCTGTGACTCGGTCTCTTTAGTATGTGACTGGGTTTCTTCTACTAGAAACTCAGGTTGCACAGGTTGCAACACAAGTTGAACTATTTGGGTTTGTGCAGATGAATTCAATGGTTGACAGGGATGTTGTCCAATCACCATTGCTTGTGTCTTAGGTATAGTATCAACTGGGTTTCTTCTACCAGTAGCTCGGGTTGCACAGGTTGAAACACAAGTTGAACTATTTGGGTTTGTGCAGATGAATTCAATGGTTGACAGGGATGTTGTCCAATCACCATTGCTTGTGTCTTAGGTATAGTATCAGGTTCATAATATACAATTTTTTTGTAATCCTGAGGCTCTTTACTGCTCTTTTCTTCACCTATTTCTGTAAACTCATCAATCCTCACATGCACACTTTCTATGAATTTATGAGTAGAAATATTCAAACATTTATATGATTTGATTTTATAGGAGTAGCCCAGGAATATAACTTCATCACATCTTACATCAAATTTTCCATTTCTTGCTTCCTTCATGATATAAAATTTACTTCCAAATACTTTAAAATAACGAACATTAGGTTTATAGCCATACCATAATTCAAAAGGTGTCTTCTCAGTACCTTTCTTTAGTTAAACTCGGTTAATCCTGGTGGCTTCCTTCCAGTATTTGGTAGCAACATTCTTTTCAATCATCAAGGTTCTTGCACAATCCATAATGGATATGTTCCTTCTTTCTTCTATACCATTATATTGTGGAGTACCTAGAGAAGATACTTGTCTTTTCATTCCTCTTTCATTGCATAATTCATTGAATTCATTAGAAATGAATTCTCCTCCTCTGTCAGATCTTAAGCATTTCAGTTTCTTTCCTGTTCCTTTTTCAACTCTGGCTAGGTACCATTTGAACTTCTCAAAAGCTTCTGATTTTTCTTTGGAAACATAACATTCATCATTACAGAGTGATTATCAAAAAATAGAATGAAGTACTTCTCACTTGTGTAACTTGTTGTTCCAATTGGTCCACATAAGTCAGTATGTACCAATTCAAAAACTTTTTCCTAGAAATTAAAATAAGGGGCCCATCTTATTGAATTAGCAAGATTTCTAAATTCCCATCATCCTCTTTCAAGATTTGAGCCCTAAAATTTTGTTAGAGGTATAAAAGAAACCTATATATCCTCATTTTGGTAACCTTGATCATGTTTTCAAGAGATTTCCTACAATTTCACACCATCTTGGATCTGGAAAGTACAAAACCTGATGAGTAGTCTACAACTGAATTAAAAAAAAACACTGGGAACAAGATGCTCGAACCACCCTTTTCATAGGAAAAGAGTGCAAAAAATACCCTCTTCCCTATTAAACAACATCAAATTGAAATCATGGATCAATAATGTTGTTTGGTTTTTGTTTTCAATTTTTATCCGTGTGAACATAAAGTCAATCATTTCCTCCATTTTATCCTAGTTCTCATATCTCTTTATCATTTTTCCATATTATTGAAGGAATCTTGATACTCATTCAGTGCTTAGACCATTCTAAGCCTATTGGGTTATCTCTCCTTCCTAATGTACAATAGGAGATAGGATCCATCCTTTGAAATACTTTTCTTATTGTACAATTATGATCTCATGGAGTTAATGTTGTAGTTTATGTGTAAGAGGTTTTGTAGGGGTTTGTTAAGTGGGAAACCATGTAAAATAAACGTCTAAATAAGGGTTAGGGTTGGGAAACCTTAAAGGAGTGTGAATTTCAGATATGACCTTGTTTTGGTATTTAAAATGTATTAAAAGGAAAATTTTGTGAATGTTTGTACAAAAATATACCCCTAGGGTCTAGAACTATAGGAAATGTACTTGTTGGATATATAATATTACCTTTTCGTTGTGTTATGACCCCTCAAAAACCCTTCTTAATGATGGTGACGAGTTGTAAAGTGGAGATGAGGGTAGAAAGGTGGATGGGGTGTCTAAGGGCATGTTACTCTCTTAAATAAGGAAAACAATATCATATATTGGTGGAGAGTACACTCCGCACCTCCCTACCCAAGCCTTGCAAGTTGAAATTCCTTTACATGAGTTTTGTGAAGGAAAAGTTGGGTGTTACCCACTTTTTAATTTTTAGAAAAATCTTGTAGGATTTTGAGAAAAGAGGAAAGTATTGAAAGAAAAGAGGAAAGTATTGAGAAAAGGAAGGAGCCCTTACATTTAGAGATGGAGGCCAATGATGCATACAATTGGAGAGATTAGTCTTCCCTAATCCTTCTACCCTTCTTGTTTATAGGTTGTAAGATTGAGATAGTTTTGCAAGGTTCATCTCAAGTTTAATATGAAAAAAATCTAATATGGGATGTTGAGTGAGTAGTATATTTATATTTATGTGAATTTTGTAGTGGTTATGTGAAAATTTGGATATTATGGTATCTTAGATAATTTTTGGCATATCAAAAGACTCCAAACATTTTGACTGGCTCTATAATAGTTTTTTGCTTGGAGGTATGGCTAGAGCTTGGAGGCTCTATGACACCATTATGGTAGGGTGAATAGAAAGCCTTTGTTATTATTTTTCCACTGATAAATCCTTTTGAAAATCAAGTGATTGGTTAGAAATGGTAGTTCAAGTTTTATTTGTAATGCATGGTTGAGAGTTTTATTGTGTAATCTAACAAGCTTTTCATTATTTGCACATTGCCTTAGAAATATTCAAATGTTGAAGGTTAACTAAGGAGTAGTAGAAAGACTTATGTGAAGAGAATCTTCTTGTTCATGTGTTAGAAAATGTATTTTATATACAAGATTAGTAAGAAGGTTTGGTACTCTTCAGTTTAATAAATAGGGGGAACCATTAATCATTGTAAATCAAGATGCATGACTATATTGTAAGCTTAATTCTTGTTTCTATTAATGATTGTGGAGAAATATAAAACGGGTCTAAGTTAGAATGTTAGTATGTATTTTGCAGCAAAGAGAATGTAAATCCATTTAAAAAGCACTATATACAAAAAAGTTATTGATTATTAAGCTACAAAAAAATGAGTTCATGTTATATTTCCTTATGAATTAAAATGATTTGGTTTACAAATATGTTTAATGATGAAGGGATATTATTATTTCCCTTAATTAACCTAACTCTTAAAAATAAATATAATTGTTAATAAAATGAGAACTCTTGCACACAAATTACAAAAAGGAAAATTAGACACAATAGGTTATAATGAATCACATTTGCATTAATTCATGTCAAATAGTTGCATATATGTTTGCATGTACTATTAGGTTTTAAAACAAAATTTCTACAATATATTGTAGAAGGTTAAAGATTCTTACAAAGGTTAGATGTTGATTGTCAAATGAATATCAGGAAAAATGTTATATTTAGCCTTCATATTCATGAGAAGAATCATTATCTACAATATGCTAACAACCCTCTTATATCTTTATTTCTATTTATGTTTTAAGAAGATTTTTTTTTTTTTATCAGTAATATTTGATGTATTTGTATTCATTTAAAAATAAGTACATGCATGGATTCAACGCCATTGAAGGACACTATGAGTTACTACTTTCTACAATCTAAAAGACCAGTGTTTGGCTGATCAACATTGGTCTATCTAAGTCGACAAAAAAATCTAATACATTACTTGACTGCATACAATATTAGCCCATACTACTAAAAATTGGGCACACAGATGAGGATACCTATCAGTTGAACTAGTGGGCTGCCTCTTCCTTTGAAAATTTTAGGAAGGCAGCCCCACTTCCTTCACTAGCCTATGCAGCTCCACCACGAGCATCACCGTTGCCTCCCCAACCACCTCGGATGCTTTTAGTTCCTATCAGTCCTCGACCTCTAGTTCCTACCTTGGGATGAATCTTCCTTTGAGGTATCAGGCTCCCATCTTCTCCTATTGGGGACGTTGATTTCACAGGAGTCACCTTTCTTTCTCGACTCTTTTCATCTGTCTCACTGGATCGGTTCTCTTTGGTCTTTCGCAGAAAGGCAAGCAACGCCTCCCACCCTTTTTGTGCTTTTGACTTGTGTTTGACCTAAGGGTGAGTGAAGGACCAGATGACAAGTGGTTGGAGCTCTCCATCATTCCCATCGATTAGTCACCATGACCCTGCCTCCACGTGTATCCCAATCCCAATTTTCACCTGTTAGATGATATTCACTATCCCTCCTACCCATTTGGGCACCAAGAACACTCTTGCAATGTCTAGCACTTCTTCCCAAGATGAACCCACCATCAAGACCAGATCAAGAAAAAGGGATGAAATGTCCAGGTTAGTTCTCTCTCTGCGATTAGAGGTTAAAAAATCATCACCCAGCATGAGTACAATTGCATCCCAGAAATTAATGTCATCTTGCTTGAAAACATTGCACATTTGCAGGAGGGAAATGTTTCCATGAAACCCCAGAATCTATCCAGGCAAGCTCAAAGAGAAATTCTCCTCCATCCTTCTCTTTTTCACTAACCACTCTTAATGCACTTGAAGTTTTAGATTTTTTTTTCCAAATTTAGCTTTAATGCAGAGGTGACACGTGCGATCCATCATGTTTGCATTCATTCACTTGCAACTTTCCCTAGCAAATATTCATACAATCCCCTATCATACTTTTGCATGCTGCAAATCTTGACCAATCATCCTTTTCAAATGAGCAATAGTGGAAAAGGTATCGGCTTCGCTGATGTCCCAATCTCGGTTATCTTGCAATGATTTTTGTAATGTTGAGCATCTCCGATTTCAAAATCAATAAGTTCCAAAAATCTGAGATCTTCGAAAAGGTCAAATTTGTTTTCAAGCAACCCATTAGCCCCAACATTATAAAGTTGATCAAACACTGTATTTTCTGCCCTAGGTGCATGTGATACTCAGAAATATTCAAATTCTCCCAGTAGATCCCAAATTTGCCTAATATGCTTATTAAGGTACCAGGTATCCAGCTGGCCTTTCACGATGGCATTAACTGTAATTAGGGTATCTCCTTCTAGGTGCAACTTCCTGCACCCCCAACTTCTTCACCCTCAAGATTGCACCTATTTCTGCCAAACACTCAGCTACATTATTCATTCCATCTGTCAACCGCTGAGTTCCCATTCCTACAATGTAACTATGTTCATTGCGAGCTACAAACCCTGCTCCTGAGATTACCCAAGTTCCCCCTCGATGTCCTGTCAAAATTCATCTTTATCCATCTCGGCTCTGGAGGCTCCCAAAACTCCTTTGAATCTACCAACTATGGAGGTTTATCCCTCTTAGGCCGATTAAAAGGCCAAGCAGATATAAATTTTAAATCATATTGCATATTTCCTAATATTTTCAAATAGAACTTCTAAAATGAAATAGGAAAAATAATTTAATTTTTTTATAAACTAAAAGAAAGATTGAGATTTTAAATTTAATATAAATCCAACTCTTGCTACCCTAAAAAATATGTTTGAGGATACCATAAAATAATGCCAATTTAGTATGCAAATTTGTATTGTGCTTTTAAAAATTGGAAAAAATAAGAGATACAAACAAATAGTATGGTATACTCCACTAGAACTCTGGACACTTCGATGTGGCTCACATAAATTTTTCAGAAAAAAGGAGAAAAGAAAATAATATTTAATAAATATAAGAAATATATAAAAATAAAATTGCAGCTACTTTCCAGCCAAAGGCCATACATTTTTGAGAGTGCCTCCATAATGATAGTTTTATAAAGGGAACCATTTATAAATACTATTGAAAATATGACATTTGGAGGAATGTTAATGTCAATCAGATCTTGTGTTGAATGGACTAAAGATAATGTCTAAATTTTTGTGCATCCATTCTTGAATATTCACTTGCATTACACAATAAATCAACCATGAATTACACAATAAAAGCTGACACTGAGATATTAAATTCATAAAAGATGGCATTTAGAAAAGTAGGTATGGTTGGAATTTAAAATAATAATTAAAAATAAATAATGAGAATAAAACATTTGGTAAGAATAGATTCAATTGATGTAATAACAAAGGCAATTTTTGAGGATGGGATGGAAGTGTTTTTTTAATAGTAAATTACAATGATCTAATTATAAAGATGATTTTATCAAGGTTTGGTTGGATGGTGCATAATATTGATAAAAAAAAGTTTTATTTTTTCCTAGATTTTATCTAGAGTTTGCGTATTTGATTTGTAGCTTATTATTTATGTCGATTATCTTTATTTTTACATTTTAGACCTAGTTCTTTCTCTATCTTATCTAATCACATCAATAAGAAATAAAAAAGAATATTTAATATCATATATCATTGTGCCCAGCTATTTCAAATCCCAATTAGTATGAAGTTGGACCAATTGGATTATTCTTTAATGAAGTGTTGATGAGAACGAGTTTGATTCTTAGTGTACATATTTAAGCTAGTGATCCCTATTCTCCAACTCTTCAGTTATCTTCCTAGATGTTTGGTTTCACATTACATTAGTTTTGAGGTTTGGTTGGAGCTATGGTGATCATTAGTTCATCATCATGTTTTTTCAATTATGCTTTGAGAGTTATAGAGAACTATGGAGACTTGTGGTGAGAGTTTTTCTTATAGAGTTATACTACATTATTACCTTTCTATGTGATGTTATTTGTAGAATTGATATGCCTTGATCTTTTTAAAATTTGTAGCACCTGTGCAGTGGTAGTTCCTAGATGTGTATTGTATTCTTTTGTAGGTTTGCACATGGAGCTTATGATTGTAGTTTATGGGTTCTATGTGTTGATGGCACCAGTTTACTATGGTTTGTATACCTATGAGGAATGGTTAGTTGGATGTATAAATTCTTGGTGTGTGTGCTATTTCAACTATGGATATTTGTGTTGGGAAAATGCCTCTCAATCTTGTAGTTATTTTTAGTAAGTCATTTATTTGAGCAAGAGATTTATCTAATTTCTTTTCTAGGGGTTCATTTTGCATATATAAGAATTCTGGTAAATTTTCATTACAAGACCACATCTAGTTGTGAAGATATGAATTTTTTGGTTTTTTGATGGGGTCGTATGAAAACTTCAAACCCAATTTTGAAGGCCTTAAAGGGCCCCAAAAGGGGTCAAAACTTATCAAGGATGACATTTCACCTTCCAAGGTTGTAGAGCACTTTGAGAGGTTTTCAAAAAGTGGTTATGAAAGAAAATCGAGTATACAATTCAAAAGTTATGGTCTCCAAAAGTTGGGTCTCCTAAAATAGGAAATGTCAAAATGTATCGAACATGTAAATGAGTTGTAAAGGGGAGTTACACATGTTGGTGTGTTTATTGACACATCATAGGGCATTTTTGATTGTAGATAATATGGGCACCTCTTTCTGGGGTGGTTTTAGCCCATGGTTCTGTAATACCATTTGACAGTTTCTTGTATTGTATCTCCTTTATAGTAGGTACATGAGATGAAGCCTTTGTGTAAGAGTCTTATATCTTTATAGATACCTTTGGATCTCTTTTCAACAATACTTCTGAAAGAACCTTTCTTTGTAAGTATATTGTTATATATTTTTACTGTTGAATAATATATTGGGTTGCTTTTGGAGTGTGGGGTTTTTCTACCGAAAGAGTTTTCCCTACGTAAATTATTGTGTTGTGGAATGAATATTATTTATCCTCATGTTTAGATCTGTTAAGTTTCTATAACTATGAAAATTATTTGAGAAATTTTTTACATTATTCTCACCTTACGGTTAGTGTAGGAAGTCGTTCTGCTACTCAACTTTCTTACAATTTGTTCTTGGAAGCTATTGATGCATTTGATACTTTTGGATTAATTGTTCATGTTTGGGATATTAGTTGAGGCAATATTTATGCTTCATTGTCATAGATTGTGTGGCTTCTCTTTGGATAAATTATTATTTGTGTGTAGTAGAAATGATATAATGACTAATGAGAGAACTCGTGTTTGGGATGGTGGTCACATTTTTTGTTGTTGAAGGTATCTTGATGGAACACATGGAGAACTTTTATGCCTTGATAGTATATGTGGAAAGAGGGATTGT
Source organism: Thuja plicata (assembly GCA_018584345.1). NCBI lineage: Eukaryota > Viridiplantae > Streptophyta > Pinopsida > Cupressales > Cupressaceae > Thuja > Thuja plicata. Next base: position 3,070,375 of record MU227207.1, read on the forward strand.
TCACTTGTTCATGTTTGAGGTTACTTTTTCACCCCTTATGTGTTATATACAATAAATGGAAGATTGTTAATAATTAGTTGTTGTACACTTTGAATAATGTTTAATTTATTATTATGTATGTAGTTCACCTAAGAGGACCTAGATGGACATGCATCACTAGGAGTTTAGATTCTTGTGGCCACTTTATGTGTTGTATGTTGTTGGAAATGAGTTGAGTAACTAAGAGGGGAGGGATGAATCAATTACCACAAAAACAAATCCAAGTCCCTTAGATGTCTTAAAAAAATTAGTCATTGTTTCTCGATTAACACAGATATTCTACTGTCACTTGGTTAACATAGAAAATCTTAAGATATTAACTGTGATTATCTTTAGTAATTAATTATAGAAAAATAAACCATAAAGCAAATGAAATGTACACAGATAACACCAAGATTTAACGTGGAAACCCAATATGGAAAAAACCACCAATTGCAACTAGTCACTATTTTCCACTCTTCTGAAGTGAGTCCTATTGGGAGCCAACCCTATTAAAGGTTACAATAACACACTGTTAGGTGTGACCCTGTTAGAGGATTTGATCACCCTGTAAGGACTGGCCTTGTGAGAGGTCTTTAAACACTTCAATGTAGAAATGTGACCTTGTGAGAGGTTTTACAAAATATTGTTAAGTCTACTCTGTTAAGAGATTTTGATCACTGCTGAAATTGTTAGAAAGTAACAATGGATTGACCTATTTTGATAAGAAACTGTCTTTGCTGATTTAGATCTCTATTCTAGATTAAATACTTGATCCTCACTGATCGGATATTCTATTGCAGTCCTCTGTATCCTGTCCTCAGCCAAAATCCCATGTGATTTTGCCTTCAATCTTCATATCACAAACACACACTTCCACACACTATTTAATCCAAACTTGACCTAATATATATATATGATAATCCTTGTCAAGTCGGTCTTAATATTTTTCCAAATAAATAATAAAACTCATTTCTATTGGCTACATATAACCAATAATCCATAAAATATAAACCACTATTAGTCGTCTGACACTAACTATTTTACTCGGTCAACACTGAACTCCTTCAACACCCGACCAACACTGTAATGCCCGAGTGAACTCAGTTAGAACTGAAAAACACTTTGGTCCTCTTTAATGCCCAAGAGTGCTTGGCATGAACTGACTGTGCTTGAATAGGATTAGACATTTGTGTAAACATCACTATACTTGTGTAAACATCAATGACAATACACAATTGAATAATTGTCATCAACAATATGTAACATTAGAAAATATATTTAATGTAAGTTTCACATTGGGTAAATATGTTTAACTTAATATTGGGAAATATTAATAACATGAAAGCTTAGTACCCAATAATAAATATGGGGTCAATATTTTTGTAATCTATTGGTATGAGTCACATGGTTGTATGTAATTCCATTTGGTGGTTTTCTGTGAGCTTATTTCTATATAAGAAAACACAAGGGTAGTTATCTAAGTTTGGCTAGTTATGATTTTGAACCTTCTTCTAAAGAGTGCACATGCACAACATGTTGTGAGATTCATGGTTACATACTTGGACAAATGGAGGATGCATTTAAGGGGCTTCACATTTTAAGGGTGTTTATGGAGGCTTTGGTGATACCCTTCTAATTGACTATGTTTCTATTTCGTATTCAGGATCTCTGATTGATACATATGTGGGTGTGTGTTGATTCTTAATGTATTTTACTTCTAGATTAACCATGATGATATATGATTGCATTTGATATTATGTGTTGTGATGGACACTTTGATGATATGAGATTAGTGCTTATGTTTCCTAGATGATATATGATGATGATTATTTACTAGTTTATGATATATTGATGTTACTAACCCATATACCTGAATTTGAAGGTCTGAGGGTGTCTCAGTTTCTTGATGGAGGTTGAAAAGGGAGATAAAATTAAGGCCCAATTGATTTGACCTAGCCAAACCATCATCCCACTTCAGGATGATTATGCCATGTGTCACCTATACAGGTTGTCAAGCATATAACTTCACATTCTCTATGATCCCTATTGTTTGTAGTTGGCTTGTGATTGTGTGTGATCATGTGGTCTTTTAGTCACTTGCATTTGTTGTCTTATCATGATATATTGTTTAATTATTAAAATTAATTAAGCATATAAATTGTCCTAATATGATTAATGAAAGTTAAATTATATTTTTATGAAAAACTAAATATTGATTAATTATTATGAATGTTAATATAATATAATATAATTATGGTTAATTATTACAAGATAATGTTTTTAAATGTGGTAAAAATAGGTTTTGAAGGGGACCCAAAACCCTTAAAATCAAATTACAAAATATATTCAATAGAGCCCATCAACAAAAAGTGAACAAAAGAGCACCAAAAAACAACTGTCTGAAAAAAGAAAATACGGGAAAAGAACAACCAACATCCAAAAAAAAGCTATCACAAAGAAAAATAAAACAAAGAAAGAGAGACAAAATCATGCAAGGTTCTTCAAAGTATTCGCAGCTTCCTCTTCAAGCATATTCATCCTCTACATGACTTTCCTAAGATCAACAACATCCTGGGGAAGAATAAAGGTCTTTTTCCTAATGCTAGCCCTGGTCCTTTTTCTGGGACCTTCCTTCTCCTCTGCTCCTGCATCCTTTTCTAGATCAACATCATCCACTCCCTTTTCCTTATGGAACCCTTCTAGCTTAGTGATCAAGGTATCCATGTTCTCAGCAGACAACTTCATGATTTTATGGCTCTGCTCCATGATCCTCCTTAGAGTTGATTCATATTTACAAATCTTTCCATTCAATTCCTCAATCTTCTTGTCATAATTCTTCCTAGCTGACTCAATGGCCTCCACATATTTCTTAAGGAAGTTAGCGAACATATTAATAAATAAGAAGAGAAACAACCAGCTTGCTCAACTCCCACCACATGTCCCTTCTTCAAGATTTGATTTGCTTAGTCATCCTTCATCCTTCATCTCTGTTATTATTTTCTTTGTTTTAGCTGATTCTCTTTGTACCTCTTTCATTAAGGAACCCAAAAAGGGTTTTTGTTTGGTGAAAAAAGGAACCAATTTAGACTGGCCTGATTTAGTTATTATAAATGAGTGAGAAGCTTCCTTCTAAATAAGATGGATATATTGTTCTTGAGGAATTTTCTATTTCTCGAGAAGGTAAAGGAAATATACCTTTCACTTCTAAGAGAGTGCTTGTGAGCCATGCCCCTATTGCACTATGGGTAATTTGGCTGTAGAGAAGCATAAGAAAACAAATTTGGATATCGGGCAGGAGAAGAAGACAAATTTGGAACAAGGGAAGGGGAAAATGTAGGATACTCACCATCTCCCCTCTTAGAAGAGACACGAAAGTATACATCCTAGGATGATCTAGGATTAGAAAAGCACACATCACTAGGTCTTATAGCCATTCCCCAATCCTTATCTTGACCCTGAGGGAGAAATAGAGCAATAACCTTAAGTGACTCAACACTAATAAACCCTAGAAATCTCCACCAGTTTGGAAATAAGCACAAACAGTGGGGCCATTAGGTTAATAAATCTTTCCAACCACCCTTTGAATTTAAGAGATCCTTACAACCACAAAATGAAACATCAACCCATGATCCTTGTATACTTCTTGCAACATGGCCTTCCTCAGTATCAACCTCATGCAACAGACAGCTCCACTCATGACAAATCTCACTATCAGCATCACAAACACACAGAAATCCATCTAACCAAAAAGGAGCAAACACAAATAATGCACATGATCTCATACATAGTCAGCTATAAATAACATTCCTCCAAGATTCAAATCGACTACCACAACTTGCTAATTCAATAAATCTCTATACTTTCACAACTGTGAAATCTTTTCAAGATGACATTCTTGATTATCACAATATATCATAAAAGTAATGGTGGCAAGGTGAAATGATCCTCTAATCTACACCACATTTAAGGATTAAGTCCAAGGTCTTTTAGATTTCACTTATGATATGAAACCCATATGTCATAACTCTGAAATCCCCAAATGTAGTCAAAAAGTTTTGAACTATATAGCATGGTGATCCTAGCTCACATGGTAGCACACATGGAAACCAGTCATTGTCTCGATCTATATTCAAATTGTCCAAATTCTTCACACTCCCTTCAATATTTTCCCGAACACGTGTCACCACATTGCACAACCACGAGCTTAAATAATTGTCTTCAAAAATTGTCGCAAAGCTACAACTAACTCATCATGAGTCACCTTTTCGTCATCACATCCTCATGAACTGTCCACCTTAACTGCAATTTAAACCTACAAAACCATAGCATGTGACCATACCATTATGTTAACCCATCAAATGCATGCCACGTGTAACATACTCACTTCCCTGCAGGCCAAAACTTGGTGTCACAAAATAATATGCAAGGCCATGACAAGACATCACCATAACATTTCATTCTTCCTTGCAGGCTCGTGGATGGAAAATGTTTTCCCCACTAACTGTCATGAGGATGCGAGAAATCATCACAGTCATCACAAAAATCAACTAGTGGGCTTGTGGATCCGAATGACTACCTTCAAAAATGTCGCGAGAATGCGATAGGCAACACTTGTTTACCTTTTTAACATCTTCAACTTTTGACATGTAGTTCACTGCCGCTTCCCCATCAGCCAAAAGTCTTCACTATGTAATCATGTTGTGAGGATGCAACAACATACTTTATTACATCCTAGAGACCACCATGTAGTCTCACAATTGCCCATGGTTAACCTTAATAATGATAGCAAGGGTGAAACTAGGAGATCACCAAACTGCCAACACTCAGTTGCAAGCTCACAACATTTTTTTCCAGAAGAACATAACACTTGCGAGGTCACGACAAGCGCCTTAAACACAACTTAAAGCACATGAAAATATATGACCATAAGATAAAACAATCTAACAATGACCATAATACCTTAACATTAAATAAGACCTTAACCATGAATATACCAGGGTAAATAAAATATGATAGGTTGACCAATGGACACAACGTAGGAACATATGTAAACGACTAACAATTTTAAAGTTTTAAAAGTTATCTAAACTAAAATGACCTAAAGAGAAGCTATCCCATAGACTAATAATACCATAGCCATGGGAAAAACAAATTTCAGTACTACTCCATCTCAAGTGTGCTTAACAACAAAGTTTCCTCCAAGGTTAAGCCCATTTTTCTTGCAACCCCATTTGCAAAACCTTCAGCAAGTGCCATTCCTTATTGATCAAACTAGCTAAAATATAGAATCCAAAAGTGGAAGGCACATTCCCAAAGGATAAGACTGGATTCTAGTGTGGAGTGACTTTGATAATAAAAAATAATAGTCAGTCACAGACTACATGACAAAAATTACTTTGCAAAGGAAGTCTATAAACTAAAATAACTATGAACTAAATACCTTTCTTCCAAGCTCCTGTGAGATACTTAATGCAAGAGTGGTTTTTCCAGTACCAAGGGTACCCACAAGAATAAGGGCTTGGTCAACCACATTATTCTAATGAATAATGTCCACCATCAATCCAGTTGCTTCTCTTGCTTGCTCCTATCTACCAAAAATCATAGCTAGAGGCAAAGGACTGTCATCCTCCAAAATCCACAAATGAAAAAAAAACTAACTAAGCACACAAAGTTTGAATAATTAAGTATTATAAACCCTAAAACCCTGGCAATGCTCAAATAATTATACAATTTAGTTAATTTCTTTTCTACTCCTAATATCACCAAAAATTGCACACAATTTTTTAAATGATGAAATAATATAAACTAATAAAAACTATAAAAACCATGTTTCTGAGAAACCCTACACAATATTGATATAATCCTTAGCTTTTGGACATGTACGCAATATCAACAAAACAAAAAAAATTTGTCTCTGAAGCCCTCTGCCTAGGCGACATTCAACAATATTCATAAAATTTGACTCTTTCAAAATCAATCTCCGTCATAAAAACTGAAAGAACAAAGAATGCAAGTCCTTTAATGCCCTTTGGGAAAGGAACCATGAACAATATTTCATAAACTTCTGAAAAAAGTATAAAGTCATAAATAGTTCTAGATCACAATGAAAGTAGAGAAAGAAGAAGGTTACAAACCCAGAGAACTAGGCCTTTTATGTGCGTATGTGTTGCAATCCTCTTCGAAGTGGACTATACTTTAATCTTCATTTCTTTCAATTGTAACAAATCTCAAAACCCGAAAACCCTAATAAGCCACTATAAATTAACTACCAAATTCAAAAACAGAAGTGTTTTTGAGCATTTGCAAAATTTAACGATTGCTTTTGCTTTTATTTTCCCTGTTGTGTTTTAAATAGCATGGATTTTCCCCCTCTGCTTCTGTTTTTGAGCGTTTTGACTAATAAAAAGCTCGAACAAATTGATTTTATTTTATTTAAGTAAATGTATGAGTTCCACCTTAAAAAAACACTCTTAAGTGGATTTAGTGTTGAGTGGAATGGTAATTGGTATGATTTTTTTGTTGTCTACTCTTGAGAGACAAGTCGACATAAGACATGACCCAGGATCATTTTGCTGGTTAAATAGGTACTTTGTTTTGTGACTATTTTTGCAACCATTGGAACTCTGTTTTGTGACTATTCTTGCAACCAAGGTAGAATAGAGTAACTTCATGTTTGTTTACTAAGAACTACGTTTTTGTTATCTGTTTCAATCTAGTTTAGTTGTTGATTCATGCAATATGATTATTATTTCATTTCATATGTTGTCATATGAGATATATAACAGAAAAATATTTTATTGCATTAAATAAATAATAAATTTTTATTAAAATAATTTTTTTATTGGGCTGAAATTGAATCTTTCAAAAGATGAAGATGATCCTCAAGATACAAATCTAGAGTATGTTGGTTCTGGTCCAGATCACAAAGTAGAAGGTGATAATGATGCAGATACAAAAGAAATTGAAGCCAATGACGATGATGATTGCAGTGGTGATGATGATGATGAGGCAGTTGGTGCTAGTAGCTAGTGACATTCATGATCTATAGACTGCATTGGATCATTGCTAATATATCGTTATGATACCTCTTTTCATGGTTACTATCATATGTATCATTTTCATGCCCTGCAATACCATATTATTAAATTGAATCATTTTCACTTATATCATTTGGACATGTATCATCTTTATTTGTATCATTTTGACATGTTTTTGATCTATTGATATATTGGACTTTCATTTGTTTTAGTTATATATAATGATCTAATTGGTATTCACTTGTTAATTTATACATATATTGAAAGTGGTCGATGATTTTTAGATGAATGTTTATTATGTATGATGATTTTAACTTGTTGATAAGGATGGATGTTGTCAAATTTAATTAAATTATATATATTTTGATGTGCACCTTCTTGGTGTCGATATGAGTTTCATGATTGAAATAAAATATTTCAAATTAATAAGAAATTGAAGTAAAATAAGAAGCATTTTTAGAAGTAAAAAAGAAGCAAAACTAGAAGCAATCTAGGTAGCAAACAAAGGAGAAATAATGGAAGCAATTTTAGAAGCAATAAAAGATGCAATAATAGAAGCCATATTAGAAGCAACAAAAGACGTCAAAATAGAAGCAAAATGGGAAGCAACAAAAGAAGCAAAGATGAAAGAAAAAAAAAGTAAAACTGGGAGAACAAAATGGAAGCAAAAAAGGGAGCAAAACCGAAAGAAAAATTAGAAGCAAAATCGGGAGCAAAATTGGAAGCAACACAAGAAGAAAAATTAGAAGCAACACTGGAAGTAACAAGTGGCATCATAACAGGTGTCAAAATATAATAAACACAAGAAGAAAAACTAGAAGCAACAAATGGTGATAATGGAAGCAAAACCAGAAGCAACACAAGAAGCAAAAATAGAAGAAAAACTAGAAGGAAACACACATTGAAGAAAAACTAGAAGCAATAGAGGGTGTTATAATGGAAGAAAAATTGGAAGCAACACCAAAAGAAATTTTGGAAGAAAAAATAGAAGAAAAATCAAAAGCAACAAATGACATTATACTGGAAGAAAAGATGGAAGCAAACTGGAAGCAAAACGGGAAGCAAAAACATAAGAAAATCTAGAAGCCAAATTGGGAGCAAAAATAGAATCAATAAAGATGTTATAATAGAAGCAAGACTGGAAGAAAAATAAGAAGCCAAATTTGAAGCAACACTAGAAGCAAAAAAGACACTATAATAGAAGCAAAACTAGAAGAAAAAATGGGAAGCAAAACTGGAAGCAAAATTAGAAGCAAAAAAGGACATTATAATAGAAGAAAAAAAGGAAGAAAAATTAGAAGAAATAAAGGATATTATAATAGAAGAAAAATTGGATGTGTAAAAGGAAGAAAAAATAGAAGCACAATTGGAAGAAAAACCAGAAGCAGCAAAAGAAGCAAAATTGAAAGCCAAATCTGACGTCATTTCTGACACAATACCCATTGACAAGCGAACACAATTGTTCGCTTCTTTTCTCAGAAAACCAAATGGTGTGTTCAGGGTTGTGGCACAATAGTTAGCGCCAAACGTGACTCAAAATGTGGTGCTAAATATGGCACTGAGTGATTGAGAAGCTTGGGCACAAAAATTTTCGTCGACGCAGAGACTCATTTCATAACTAAAATTACACTAAAATTTGAAGCTAATTTAGGCACTATTTGTATGTTATGTTGTAGTGAATGTTGAGTTCCTATCACCTCTTTCAGCCATTGCACTCTTGACTTTTGCTTCCAATAAATTTCCTTCTACTTCATATTTTATTTCCACTTTCCTCTTAATGATTTTTCCTCCCTAGGTGTCATTTTTGAGTAATCACCATTATCCATCTATTCTTGTATAGCGATCGAATTGGAATTGATTTCCTTCTTCTTAGAAAATATGTCACCAAACGTAAACTTGTTCCATCCTTTCACATTCTTTCTAATTCTGTTTAGTTTTTGAGTAAGTCTATACATATGAGTCCCTTGTATAGAAGTATTCCACCAATTTTGAATACAATCTCTAAACTTTGAGTGTGAGATCCACATAATCTTACAATGGAAATGTATATTTCCCCTTGATGATTTTTTCATTCATTCAAGGAGAATGGGATTATAATCTGATATTATCCTGGGGAGGACCCTAAGACTGGCATTATACCCAATATCCAAATCAACAGAGACCAAAAATCTATCTAGTTTTACCTAAATGAGATGATCTTGCTTCCTATGTTTTGACCAAGTAAATATTTGACCCACTAATTTTATATTAAAAAGGCTAGTTCTGCTAATAAAGTCCACAATATCTTCCATATTGTTAGTAGTCAACTAACCCTCCCAATTTCTCCAAGTGAAATAAAGGAGAATTGAAATCTCTAGCAATGATTTAATGAGTATGTTGATCAATTAGGACCATCAAAGAGATATACGTCCATACCTCCTTACAAATCAAGTGAGATTTAGGGGCATAAACATTAACTAGGCACCATGAGTTACACATAATGCAAATTTAATTTTAAGGTAATTAACTAAGGAAGAAATGAAGCCCCTCTTTAACTTTCTAGGATTCCACATAGTAGCAACTCCCTAGAGGCTCCATTAGCACTACTTATAAGAAAATAAGAGCCCAACCAAATATGCTCCACAATAGTGTTGAAGATGCTTTCCGTCATCTTGACTACTTGCAGCGTCAAAATCTCAATCTTGTTCTAAAAAATATAGTTCCTCGGGGAATATTGTTTCCAGAAACTATTTATACCCCTCGTATTCCATGAGAGGAACTTCATTTTTTTAATTTTAGTTGTTGAATCTTGGGTCCTTTTCCTTCCATTGGAAATTTTCCTTGTTGCTTCCTTATGCCTTAATAACCTTTGTGAGGTGTGTACATTCTTCACTTCTGGACTAACATTAATGCTCTTATTCATAGCCTTCCTTTTTTGATTTGTTCATCCCTCATCATCAATTTGAATTTCACTTATGGAAGTACTCAGTGATGAGAAGACCTTCTTCATTAATGGGGAGAGAATTGTAGTTTTAGTGAGGGAATTTTTAGGTGACCCGCCCTTTCCTAGAAATTTTCAACTACCTGGAGAGATAGGAATGAGAACCTCCCATAACACTTTACAAGTGCTTGAAGTAGTAGGGTGGAAAATCTCTCCTTCTTCCAGCTATACCTCCCTTTTAGGACTCTTTACACTATGTTCCTTATATGGGGTATTAATTTTATTAGGCATTTCCATTAGTTCTAGAATCCCTTTAGTGAAGGGATACTCCTCGCTATTCGCATCTAAGGCTTCCCTTTGGTTTTTTCTTCCTCAACAAAAACCATAGTTGGGGAGGTGCATTTCTCCTTTTTTTCAGAGGTTTCTGTGAGGGAACTCTACATTCTGAGACCAAGTGTACTAGTTTGGAACACTTTTGGAAATAGGTTGTAGCTTTTTCATACACTAACACTTAGGTCCATTTTCCCAACTTGGATTACAAAGTGATATAATTAGGAAGAGTATTACTAATATCAACACTTGCACCAAAATGAGAAAAACTAACCTTGAATTTTCCTTCGTTACATCATTTACAGACATATAATGACCAAAGGTGCTCCCAATCCATTTAATGATATGCTCATCCCATAACTCAAGTGGAATCCCTCAACATGAAAACCCACATTGGTGATATTTTGTTTAGGTCTGCAGCAGGATCAAATCTTAGTTTCCACCTATAAAGTGATAGGTAATTGTATATAGTTAAAAATGACTTGAGGAATTAATTAAATATTTATTATTTAGTTAATATTCTTTTCTACTATTACAAATTAAATTATTTAATTTATTTAGCTAATTCACTCTGTCTTATTCTTCCAATCCAAAGTCTTCTAATTTACCTCTATTAAGTGATTTACTAAATTTACTTAATTTCTCTCTCATTACATGACTAGGTATTCCTAGTCTGCCTCATATGACACCTCACCCTAGGCTAGGGAAATTTATTTATTTTATTTTATAATTGGCCTATTTATCCTCAACCAAGGATCCTGTTCCTAAGGATTTCAAAGGGGTATGTGGCCTAAGGAGACTTAGTCTCATGACTACATGTCCTCATAGGACTTGGTCTGTGCCACTTTTCCTACAAAGTAGTGACTTTTTGCTCCACCTCACTTGGTCAATGGTGACTCATGGGGACACTTGTGCAAAGAGTCCTACTATGGAAAAGTGCCTTCCTTCTTCCTCTCAAGAGTCATGGAGAGACACTTGAAAGTCTCTCCTTCCCACATGACCCTCCACCTTGTCTAAGTAGGAGGAACATTCCTCCTTTTCTCCCTCTCACATTCTAACTACTCCCTACTTTTTCTCAACCTCTCTAACCAAGCCAATTTTAACCATTGATCTTTCCAAGATTTAATCTTGGCCATTTGATCTTTTCCACATGGGTTTTGGGTTACAAAATCCTATAAAAGGAGCACTTTGTCTCTCATTTGAGCTTAATTAGCATTCTAGAGTTTTAAGAACTTGTTTGAATTGTGATAATTTTAGTTATCAAAAGTGCTCCATTGGCTAATTTAGTGATCATTCAGGATAATTAACATCATCATTTTAGCATTTCCAATGGCCATCATTGATCATCCATTTTAGCATGTTCAATATCATTAGTTTTGAGCATTATAGGAATTCCTCCTAGTTGCATTGAATACCACTATATTCCAAACTTTGAAGGCATCTTGGAGAATATGGTTTAAAGTTTTGAGAGCTCAACAACCAATAATTAAAGGTAGAGGAAGGAAATGAAACTAAGCTACAAGGAGTAAGTATAAAAGGTAAAATTTTCATTTTTGTTACTGCTTCATATTCCATTGAGTGTGCATGTTAGATAGGATTTTAAGCTAATTAGTGGGTTAGTGTTTAAATTTCATTGTCATACATCTTAGTTGCATATATTTTTTGGTGCCCACCCTAGGGCCTTGCCCTAAATTTGATCAATTTTTGAAGTGCTTTTGTGTGTAGGAGCATTACAGGTCATATCTATGCATCTATTTTTGAAAAGTGGCACACCCATAGATAGTTTCTACACATTCATCAGGGACATAAAATGTTCACATAATTTTTCTTTACAGTTTTTAACATATATCTATTTATGCACATTTTTTAACTAGTTATGTGCAGTTGTTGCATTATGTTGTGCATCTGCTATCTTTTTATGCGCATCTACTTCTCTTTTCTACACTACATAGAGGGATTCTGCACATATGTAATTCTATCCTGTGCATATATTCTCTTTTTTTGCAGTTTCATAGTTATAGTCGACTTTGCATATTTTGGGTTTTAAACTAATCTTCTAACGAGTTTTTTAATTTTCAATGGTCTAGTAACTAGGTTTGTTTTGCAGATTCATGTTATTGAAGGCCCCTCTTAAACTACTAATCTCTTTCTTGTGGGTCCTTGGAAGAAAGGGGCCATTTTTTAAACAATTACACCTTTGTTTGGGCATTAAATAGAACATGCAAATTTCATTTTATGTGTTTTGTGCATTAGGAACTTGTCTACTCACAAGATTGATACAAACATATACTCTCCCCTCACCTTCATAGATCTTGGGTGTAAGAGACACTTGTATCAATCTTATAGTTGGCCTTCCTCTCGAGTGATTTAGAATAGTTGGTGAGAGGGAATGACCTAAGTGGTAATGAGCTAAGGCCAAGCTCTTCTGAGCAACTATAGAAAAATATCCTATTGGTGAAACCCATAAGGACTGGATGAAGTTATGTTGTGATGTGATTCCTTATTACTCATGTGGTGCATAAAAAACTATAAAGCACAACCTCTATAGGTTGAGGGATCCCCTTAACAAAGGGTATAAGATGACACAAGCATATCCTTCCAAATGGATTCCTTGCTGGAAACTTTTTGTAATTGCTAAAAACCCTCTATTTGCTGGTGCAAAAGGTTGTAACTCTAAATTCGTCCCATGTTCTCGTAGTTCTTAGTAGAGATAACAACTCCTTGGGAGGTCATTACCTAAGGAATTTGAAGTTTGGTGTGCCTGAGAAGAGAGTGCACTATAAGGGGGAGTTTATGCTACCAAACTTCTACGCTATCTGCTCTGAATAAGTGTTGTTTAGATTTATCCATAGTGGGAATCCAACAGATATTGTTCTGGCCAACATTAGGATTTGTAAGAATGTTTACTATACATTTTAGTTGAAAACTATAGGAAAATATTCATTTTGTCTATTGTGTGTGTACATTTCTTTTCAAAAGTTAAAAAAAGAAACTAAAAAAAATTAAAATTTTCACAAAACATTGTTTCTGCACATACACTGATTATTCCTGCACATACACATAGTTTTTGTTCATCCATTGATCTTTCCTACACATCTGTGAAATTGTCCTGCACATATGTACTTGTGCATTTGCAACAGAATAGGGAAATCTTAGCCTTTGTAAAACCTTAGCAACATATTTGGATACCCTTTTCAACATACTTCCAGATTCCACAATCAGTAGACCAACTTTCATATTATTTTACATAGTCTGAACACCATTACAACAAGTTCACCTTCCAAAAAATCTTCTCAATTTCATATTAGTTCAAAACTCACTTTCCTTGGTGTTAATAAACTCAAGCACCTTTAAACATTAGTGAGTTTCAGATATTATGATTTATCATCCTTACCTAGAGACTTACTTAGACATATCTTTTTAACCTCAGCCACATCATAGAGATGTCACTATCTCCTATAGATTTGGTTATCCAAGATTTTTCATTATCAACCTCAACTTTACTCAAAACTTGAGATTAACACATCCTTCACACCAAAGTTTTCATCCAACTCACATTTAATTTCATAACACACCTTTATGGTTCAAACTAGATCCAAAAAATAAAATAAAAGGAGTCACAACCAACCATGGAAGGGTACAATAATAATGAAAATCCATTTTCTAAGTTTCTAAAATGGAACTCATCAACAAACCCTCACGATGATGAACCAACTGATGAGGAAAAAAAAGAATTCATGCAAGACCCAAAACTCCACAAATTCTTAGATAGGGTATTAGATATGGACAAGGAAACATATTTCCTAATGCTTTCTCACCAAGGTGTTAAGATACATAGATAAGGTCTTAGATATGGACAAGGAAAAATATTTCCTAATGCTTTCTCACCAAGGTGTTAAGATAGCACCCAATTTTGGTGTATCACAACTTAATGAAATACCCAAGGTAGGTAACTAGGAAGATCAACACCTTGACATCCCAAGATATTCTTAACTCTAATATGTAGGTCCTCCTTAGTATTGAAGAAATAAATGGTGCTTTTTTCATAATTGATATACTGGCCTAAAACCCAAGTACAATTAGTAAGAAAATTCTTCACTCTCGTGCCTCCACAACATAGATTTTCCCAAACAGAACCATATCATCAGAAAAAATTCTGTAAAACTGAGGGGTGGAGGGTGGAAGCCATTTTCACCCCTTGAATTCTACCCAGATGAACCATATTGAGAAAATTATTGCCAATCACCTCAAAAATCATAATGAACAAATATGGGGAGAGGGATCCCCTAGTCTTATCCCCTTCTCAACACCAAGAAAATCCCCAAGGTTACCTTTGAAAAGAACAAAAAATTTGACAATGCCCACACATTCTTTGACCAAGTTGACAAACCTTTCATTGAATCTCATTCATAAGCCTAAAAATAAAAATACCATTTGACTCTATCATAAGCCTTTGAAATATCCAATTTCAAAACCATACCTAGAAATTGACATTTCTCCATAGAGTGAATAATTTCATGAGTTGAAATAACAACATCTAGGATTTGTCTTCTAGCGAAAAATCCCTTCTGATAGCCACCAATTGCCCCATCAAGGAAATGCTTAATTTTGTTGACCAAAACTTTGGAGAATATTTTATAAAGGGTATTACTGTTAGTAATAACTGAGAGGGGGGGGGGGGCGGTGAATCAGTGGCCTTAGAAATTTATCCAATTTAAACTTTAATCCACCAATTAGTACTTCTCAAATTATTAAGTCCCTACAAGATGTATGCCTTTGAAATATTTGAAACAAATAACTGTCTGTAAGTTTACCTTGTCTGTCCTTATTCTCCTTGATAACCAATAAGAAATAAACTGTATTTATCGATACTCAGTAAATATGTAGAGTATACCAGTCAATCCATAAATGCATATGTGAAATGTAAAACAATAAAGTAATAAGCCATACACACATAACACAAGGATTTTAACGTGGAAACCCTGTTAAGGGGAAAAGCACTGGGATCGGTACCCCAAATTTTCACTCTTCTGAAGTGATCCATGTTAGGAGCCAACCTCGTTAAAGGTTACAAACACACTGTTAAGTGCAACCTTGTTAGAGGATTTTCAATACATAGGTTGTCACTAAGTATCTGGCATCTACGCTACCATCCTTGAATCAGTCTCATGATTGTCAATAGGCTTTATGCAAATCTTACTACCATCCT
>MU227207.1:3102793-3136829 GCA_018584345.1 Thuja plicata
TTAGAGGATTTTCAATACATAGGTTGTCACTAAGTATCTGGCATCTACGCTACCATCCTTGAATCAGTCTTATGACTATCAATAGGCTTTATGCAAATCTTACTACCATCCTTGAATCAGCCTCCTTCTTAGACTGTCAATAGGCTTTAGGTAAGACCAGTGCTACTATCATGAGTGAACCTTCTGGTAATCTGTTAGGATATACCTTAGTTACAAAAGACTGTTAAGTCCTGCTCTGTTAAGAGAATTAATGCTTCAATGGTTAAACTGAAACAAAATGACCTGTTTCTAATGCAACTTAATTGCATATTTTCAGATCTATTTACTTACAATATCTTTCTGATCAATGTATCAATACAATTCCTTTGTACTTAACTCTTTTTGCTCTGTGATGTTGTACTTCTTTGTCCGTCGGTGTTTGCAAAATTCCTTAGCTCTCCCTCAGCTTGATTGATCAGGACTATATGAAGTTAATCCTTCATCAGTTTCTCTTCAGCATCTTCTATCAGTTCACTCCCCCGTGTATCTGATTGCTTATGGACCACCACCACCACCACCACCATGGAGAATGAATTATGCTTGTCTCTTATATAGACATGATTTTCCTTAATTCTAGGTTCTTGGCGTGAAAAACAATCCAGCCAAATTGATTTATGGCTTTAACTCCTGATTTATCTTGTAGTTATCTTCTTGCCAACTGTACAAATCATTTACTTAACTATGGTCGAATAAAACAAATCAGTTAAGTCTATCCTTTAGCTCTGCCAGCTAGATATTTTGTCATTTTTTGAACTCTCTGTTCTGTCGGTCAATTTTGCAGTTTGTCACCGGTGACAACTGCCAATTTCGTCAGTGTAGCTTCAGTTAGCTTCAGGATCTCCGTCCATCGGGAATCATTGGATCTTGCTCATCGGGCAACACTATTTTTAGCTCGTCGAGCATCCTTTGATTCTGCTTCATCGGGCAACACTGTCTTCTGCTCGTCGGGCATCACTGTGACTTTATCTCTGTCTTTATTGATGGTGTGCACTCCGCCGGTGTAGTCTGTCACTTAGTGAATACTTGACTTTTATGCATTGCTAAAATCATAACCTTTATTCCATTGATTCTATGAAGTCTTTAGCATTATGTATGTGACCATATAGATGATATCAAGTTGACATCAATGACAATACAAACCATTAACTGATTTAATGTCTTGAATCATCTTCAACTTAATATAGTCAACCATTTTATCAGTTACAAAGATCGATGGGTCTAAAATCATTCATTTTCTTGGGCTCCCACACCTTAGGCATAAGAGCAATAAAATTGTTGTTAATTTTCTTCAGAAATTCACCAGTCCTAAAAAAATCCTTCATAGCCATAGTGATGTCATGACTCACTACATCTCACAACTCCTAAAAGAAGGCTAGGGGGAAACCATCTGGCCTTGGTGCCTTAAAGGCACCCATAGAGAAGAGATCATACCTAACTTCCTCCACACAAATATGAGAAAGAATATGTTCATTATCCTTAGGTCTAATAGTTGTCAGGAGAAAGTGTAAATGTTGGTCCTCCAAGCTATAAGAACTAGGAATGTCAACATCACTACAAGCCCATCTAAAGTAATCAACAACTAATTCCCTCATCTTGGCATCGTCATGGATTTCCTAATTGTAATAATTCAATAATAATTATATTGAATTCCTCTTCTTGTGTCTACTAGCAGATATGTGGAAAAAAGAAGAGTTCCTATTGCCCTCCTTTAACCATTGCACTCTAGGCCTTTACTTCTAATAAATCTCCTCCCTTACCAGATTCTCTTTCTATTTCTTCCTCCATTGTTCTTCCTCATAATGAAGAGATTGAGATTGGTCCCCTTGGGCCATTAAATCTTGTAGAGCTTCCAACCTAGAAGGAATTTCCTTTTTGTTTAAAGATGTCACCAAAAGTTGATTTGTTCCATCCTTTAACATTTTTCCTTATAATTTCCAATTTTTGAGAGACTCTAAGCATATTTGTATTTGGGATAGGGGTGTTCTACTGGTTTTAAATGCAATTTTTTAAGTCTAGGTGGGAAGCCCACACAATTTCATATCTACATGGGAGGGGTCTAGAGGGAGGTCTATCAATCCAATGCAATAGAAGAGGATTATGATCTAAGATAGTTCTAAGAAGAGCTTTCAAGGTGACATTACATCCTAGATCCCAGTTAACTGAGAACCTATCATGTTTGACTTGGATGAGATTACTCCCTTTCCTATTGTTGGACTAAGAGAAGGATTGGTCCTACAAGTCAATGCCATATAACCTCATTCTATTAATGAAGTTAGATAAATCTTCCATGCTCTGAGAGTAATCCATCATACCCCCAAGTTTCTCGGAGGGAAAGAGGGGTGAGTTAAAGAACCTTTCCACTATCCATAAGGAATGTAAATCATTAGAAATAAATAAAGAGATCTCATTCCAGAATTCTTTCCTACCCGATCTAAGGTTAGGAGCATACACATTGACTACCTTTCACATCAAACTACATGTGGAGAAAGAAACAACTAATAAATTAGAAGAAAATGAAAAAATCTCTCCCTTGAGTTTTCTAGGATTCCAAATAGTAACTACTCCTCCAAAGGCCCCACCAACATTGCTAATAAGATATGAGGAGCTAGGCTAGATTTTGTCAGCAATAAGAGAGAATGTTTGAATAGTCATCTTGGCTTCTTGAAGGAGAACAATATCCAATTTCAAATTCTTGATGTAATCCTTCAATGCATATTGTTTTTTGAGGGTTATCAAGACCCCTCCTATTCTATGAAATAACTTTTGTTTCTTATATTTTGGATTGGCGTCTAGGGTCTTTTGCCTCCCATTAGCAATTTTCCTAGCTATATCCTTATGTCTCAAGATTCTCCTTGAGGGACAACCAACTTTTGTCTTCGAACCCACATCCAATTTTTGAGATCTAGTTTTATTCTTTTGGATGTCCATTCTTCTTCCATAGTGCACAAAAGAGTAACCCCAGGAGAGCAGTCTAGTATCTCCAGCATAGGGGACCCTTGTCTCTTCTGGCTTGGCTCCTTGCCTCCTTCCTCCTTCCCTTATTTTGGACTTTTTTCTTTTGTCATACTTACACCAACTAATTGAGTGGTATCCTCAATTGCACCATATTTTTCATAACCAATCTCATCTAACCTAGGGGAGGAGGGACACTATCCTTTATAATTTTTAGGGATTCATCTAGTTTGAACATTGAGGCAGGGGGATCATCCTTTCCCATTTTGTTCATCTTTGGAGTAGAGGGGATTTCTCCATCCTCTAGCACAAAGTTATCCAAAACTTGTTGCAGTTCAGGGAGTGACCCAGTATTGCCAACACATTCCACAATCTTAACATGAGCGCATTTTGGGGAGTGTAATAAATTCAACAAATCTTTCGTGAAAGGGTATTCACCAATCTTAGAGGGTTCCCCCTTATGGTTTTCAATGCGAGGAGGAGTAGAGCATTTCTCCTTCAGCTCAGGTTTCTTAACCAAAGGTGCTCTATAATCAACTATAACATGACCCAATTTGGAACATTTTTGACACTAATCCACAACATTCTCATAGACCAGGGCTTGGGTCCATTTCCCAAGTTTTGAATGCAAAGCAATGAAATTGCGAAGAGCATTATTAACCGCAACATTCACACATAATCTCACAAAAACTAACTTGGACTTGGCTTGAGTGATGACATCAGAAGTAACACACTATTCAAATGTATTCCCAATCCATTTGAAAATTTGCTTATCCCAGAACTCCAGCGGGAGTCCAAGGAGCCTAATCCACATAGGAACCATCTTTTGAAGATCCTTTGCCGGGTCAAATCCCTACTTCCACTTATATAGGGCCAGGTTGTGTTTGCCATAAGCCCAAGAGCCTACAAGTATCTTGATCATATCTTCCTCTCTAGTGAACTTAAATAGGAAGAGACCACCCGACATGGCATTGGTCATCACACTACCCTTCAAGCTTTGACGAGCTGCTACCCACCTCCCAAGCATATCAATGGTTGGCCTGAAAGAGAAGAATCTTCCCACAAGAGTAAAGTTCATAGAGGATATAATACGATCCATAACCACATTCGGGAGTCAATTTTTTCGTTCCTTCATCCGTCCTTATTTACTTCGACATGGGGAGTTTTACTTCCCGTCCATGGGACCCAAAAATAAGGGCGCCCTTCCAGTTAGTCAAAGTGATCTCCTTATTAACAATACCACCATTGCACTAACCAAGTTCAGTAGTCCTAGGGGACACCTTGTTAACAATACCATTATCATCCTCAACATGTTCAATAGTCCCAACATGAGGTCTAGATATCACCGAATCTTTTAGCTGATTAGAGGTAGGGGAATCCAAGGCGTGGGCTCCCAAAGAGGCAATAAAGTCTTTGGGATGAAGGTCTCTGTGAGGAGGCGCAAGGTCCCCTCTATGGGCGTCGACCATGTGCAGGGGAACAACAATTAAAAATTTGAAAACTAAAGAGCATGAAGTTGCAAAAATTCTCTTATAATTGTTATATACATATTATATAATTTATTTATTTTTCACAACATAAAAAAATAAAACTAGTATAAAAATCTTAATAAAAACAAGTTAAAACTATTAATAAAATCAACATACATTATTTTAATATTCTTTTTAAGAAAGAAAGATTGAAACTCTCAACTTTAAGAACTAATTAAATTGAAGATAATTAATTTTCTTAATTTTTAATAAAAAATTACTACTTATTTTTTAAAAATAAACTCACTTTTGATTTGGTAAATTTTGTTTTATTAATTGCCAATAGCTCTATTCATAGAAACTAAAAATATGAAAGTGAGAAGGTTGCTTATGGTCAATCCTTATCCCAACTTACATTTATATTTAATATATGAAGACCCCACAAATACTTTTATAGCATGGATAGAGACCAAGGTGAGAAAAAAATAAAAAATCAAATAAGCTTACAATAACATGTCACTTGATGGTTGATCCTTTATGGATAAGAATACATTATGACCCTTGATTTGATTCATGCTAGACATATAGCAAGATAAACTTAAAAACCCAAGAACCTTCAAGAATATGAACCTAATCTTAATCTTTATTATTATTTTTATTTTATTATCTTCTTAATTCCACATCAACATTTCACAATTTTATGATATTTGTTAAAATTTATATGCTTTGAATATTATCAAAATTCATAAGCATTATACGCTCTATATAGAATTTGAATCTTGCTATTAAAAGCTCTTTTAAAATACATGATTTATATATGTTTTTTAAAAAATATGTATAAATAAAATCATTGATTGCCTCAATTCCATTTAAAAATTGAAATAAAGAGGGAGTTAAAAAGTGAAAACAAAATAAATTTTCAGTTTACTCTCCTAAAAAATAAAATTTAAATCAATAAAATTTGAGAAATTCTGGTGAATTATTTGATGGCAGGACATTTCACAGTGTGGGTTTGACCATTTGAAAATAAAACAAAAGGCATAATTTTGACACTTAAAATTGCATTTGTGATTGAAAAAAAAGTCTTTGAAGCTTCTGAATCTTGGAAAAAACCACATGACTTAATACGGAGGAGAAACACCAAAGATATTTTTATTTTACATCGAGAATAGTTCTGACAATAATTTTTCATGTCCTGCAGAATTGAACTGTAGCATTATTTAATTTCATACCCAAGCTTTGGATCTGTACTGTAACGTACTGTAATAACACACAATTGGAGCTGCCGCTGTTGCAGAGTTTGATGTTCGTGTTGCTGTGAGAATGGAGAACATCATTTTTAGCCCGAGGCATAGATTAGATGAGGATGCAGAGAGAGAGCTTGGCCGAAGACTAGAAACCCTTTGGGACGAACAGAAGGAGCCTTCCTTGACTGACACCCAGAGACTCAATTCCTGCTTGGAGAAGATTCCCGTGTCAGGCTTTCCTGCACCTCCTAACAAACAAGGTGAGCTGCTTCTTCTTGCATTTGCGTCACCTGCCAAATGCTTTTAAATGCTAATACTATGTTCATTTCACAAAATCGTGTTGCCTAGTATCTCTTTTGTTCATGTGATTGATCTGTTCAGTTGTTTTTATAATGTCTGCTGTACTGGGTTGTTCAACTTATCAGCTTGAATATGTCCTAGTATCACAAAACAGTTCATGGGAAGTTGCCCAATTACAAATTTGAGTCACATTCATTGCAGTTCTATGAGTGATTTTTTCGGATTAAGAAGATTTCGGTGTGGGACTTATAGATTGTAGCTCTATGAAACGATATGTTTGGATTATGAAGCTTTAAGTGGAGTTGGCACAGTTATTTCTTAGTAATTTTTGCACTCCTGGTTAGACGGATTGACAATTTTTGGCTCCTGAGGTCCATACCATCTAGTGTGTCCGTGATTGATGCAGTCCGATAATCAAGGACCCAATGAAGGGCAAATGACTACGGCACCTTGCATAACTCAAATGAGGATAAAATTGTATTTGCAGATAACAATCGAGATCTTATTCAAAACCAGCAAATGTTTATTAGCAGAAGTCACCATTACATGATAATAAGACTCAAACAAACAGCAACAAATTATCACAGAACTGAACTTAAGACAACAACACACCACTACAGCGACCAATAAACACTGGAAAACAAAAATGTTACTCACACACATCGCTAATCCTCCTAGACAGAAAATCTTCTAAGTTATATATGACTCGATGAATCCCTTCAGCACCTACAGTCTGATCCCTTCTAAATGAGCATGGTATCTTTTTAAACGAGTTGATTCCTAAAATAACAGTCGGTTACCGTCCTATACCAGTCGCCTCAATCAAAATGCCAACAAATCAGTCTTTCGTGGAAGCTAGACTCAGTGCCTCTAGAAATAGAGACTTTTCTGCAAGGAAATAAATGGCTGCCGCCCCACTACTGCAAACAGAAAAATAGAGTTACGCCAATTTGCCCCTGCATTAGGTGTTAAGAAACTGGAATTTCCTTTTTGGCCATTTCTGAGTCCTTCATCCAAGGAGCCTCTTCTATTGCTCCATCTTTCCATTTCACCAAGTATTCTTTGTACTGTTCGTTCCATGCCCTTCCGATTGTTCGGGAATCAATAACAGCTTCGAATTCTTCCTTCTCTTTCTCAGGCAATTGCTCTAGCCATTCCCTTTGTTGATCCTCAATCCATCTATCTTGATCTGATTCTTGATTATAAAGCGATAAATCTGCAACATTGAAAATAAGAGAAATATCAATACCTTCTAGAAGTTCAATTTCATAGGCATTAGCTGAAAATTTTCTCAAGACCCTGCATGCTCCACTCTTTTTCCATTTGAACTTATTATAAGTCCCTTGAGGATATCTCTTCTTTCTTAGATACACTAGCATGAGTTCCCCAATCTGAGATTCCTGGTTTCTTCTGTTGTGATCAGCGTATTCCTTGTATCTCTCTTGGTGTACTCTCCTCCAAACTCTTTCTAACTTCTTGCTGCAATTGATATTTGTATTTGCAAAATCTTCAGCTGTTGCGCTTGTTTTGCTAACTGCGCAATATTTGTCAGAGTATATACCTCCCTTAGGTGATATCCATAAACAATCTGAAAAGGAGTATTTTTTGTTTTTATATTATTTGAATTATTGTAAGCAAGTTCTGCTTGTGCTAAGACTGAATCCCATTGGGTAGGTCTTTTTCCTTCTAAGCATTTTAACAAATTTCCCAGACTCCTATTCACAACTTTTGTTTGATCATCTGTTTGTGGATGATAGGCAAAGTCACCATAAAGTTTGCAAAATTCGTGCTGGGTCCATCTGACAGACTTTGGCTTGAATTTGCATCCCTGCGGCCGACTTTTGGAAGAACCGAATCCGGCCCAGACTTTTGGCTGGACTGGACCGGACTTTGGAGCTGCCAGGAACGATTCTGGTAACATAGAATTTTTCTATAATGTATTCAATCTGACAGTCAAGGACTCAATAAAGGACAATTGACTATGGCAGCTTACATAACTCAAATGAGGATAGGATTAGATTGGCAGATAACAATCAGGATCTTATTCAAATCCAGAAAATGCTTATCAGCAGAAGTCACCGTTACAGGATAATAAGACTCAAACAAACAGCAACAAATTACCACAGAACTGAACTTAAGAAAACAACACACATCTACAGTAACCAAGAAAAACTGGAAAGCAAAAATGTTGCCAACACACACCACTACTCCTCCTTCTACACAGAAAATCTTCTGAGTTATATATGACTCTCGATGATTCCATTCAGCACCTACAGCATGATCCCTTTTAAATGAGCATGGTATCTCTTTAAATGAGCCAATCGTAAAATAAAAGTCAGTTACCATCCTACTCTAGTCTCCTCAATCAAAATGCCAACAAATCAGTCTTTTGTGTAAGCTAGACTTGGCGCCTCTTAAAGTAGAGACTTTTTTGCTAGGAAATAAATGTCTTCCACCCCACTACTACAAACAGAAGCCAAAAGTAGAGTTACACCAAATTTGCCCCTGCATCATTAACTGAAAGAAAATGTTTGTGACATCTCCACGTTGATGGAGGTAAAGGGGACTCTTCAAGTCTTGGCTTACGAGGCAAATCTACTTGGGGTGTGATTCTTTCACAATCCACGGGGAGCAAGGCAATGTTTTCACTCTATTTTTTTTCAATATTTTGGTCCCTTAGGCTTATCACTCAAACATAGGCACGTGGAATGGATTACACCTACTTTCAGGAGATATGTTTATGTACAAGAGAACACATTAGGTTCAAACACAGTATGTCTATTTTGTACTTACAAGTTTTTTTGTTTTGGTCCTTTTCAGTGGTAGACATCAATTCAGATGCCAGTCTTGCTGAAGTGGTCCAATTGCTTGCCAAACACAAGATATTGAGTGCACCAGTAAGGGATATAAATGCACCAGAAGATGCAACTTGGATTGACAAGTATATTGGGATTGTTGAATTTGCGGGAGTTGCTGTGTGGTTGCTTCAACAGGTGTGCTTTACTCACGTAAATTTTATTAGCTGTTCAGTAATTCAATGCCTATAAGGCTGATGACTTAGGTCACTATTCTCCTTGCAACATACTTGGTATCATGCAAGACAAGATTTTTGTGAGACTTTTCTGTTAGTTCCATGTGGTTTGTACTTGTGACCTCTATTTAGAAAAATGCCATTGATTGAGTGAAAAACCTAACTTGATTCTGGGATTTTATGCAATGTAATGTAGAATTGGACTGTATGTTACACCTTGATATGGCCAAATTTTAGAGAACAGAAAAACGTGACATACTCTTAATGCTTAGTTATGTGTTCCTTTTGTTGGATGGACAGATATCACATTGGTAGAACATGCACCAAGGAGTACTTCTCCTGTAACCACTTTGCCTTTTCACTATTTTAGATGATTTTACTTCATGGATCAAACTTGGCACAGGGAGCCAATAGCTTACGTTTGTGTATCTTTATATTGAGTGGGCTTTTGTATTGCTACTCAGATTTGTTCTCAAGTATTTAAAACTGTGGGAATAAATATTGTGATTTCATATAAAATGTTGCATAAAACCAAGAAACTAGATCCATAATACTCTGAGCTCTCATGTTGATTTAATGGCCTCCATACATAGTTATGATACCTGATTTGTGATGCAAGGACATATTTGGTCTGTGAGAGTGCAACTGATGCATTTGTGAGGGTTCATATAGCTTAAAATATGAGCCAGCAATTCCCATGATGGAAGCATTGCCCTAAAAAATAGGTTTAGCCTTCAGAATAGGAACATTTACCTAAATGAAGGTCCTAGCATATTGCTCTCGAATCTCAACCATAGGAAATTTGACCCTGGTCTAAACATCTGTGAATGAAAAAAGAACTATGATTATTTTTTTTCAAAATTTTATAACTTTGTTTATCAGGTATGGGAACAGCTCCTGTAAATGGATAATGTTATTTAAACTCACCTAGGTACTAAAAAATCCATATTTGTAAAGATAAAGAGAGTAAAATTGCAGTCCCGTGAAAGGGGGTCCTCTTATTTTAACTTTGAGACTGATCCCATGGAATTGGAAAAAACAGCTACAGGAATAATCTTTTCCTGCAAATGGGAGTCCTGCATTTTTTGCCCAGACTTTGAATGGCTGAAATTTAACTCCATATGCTCAAAGATTCTTATTTCCTCATGGCACCTTGCATGACCTTTATTTAGTTTTTGGGATTCCCACCAAGAACTTTGAAAAAAATTGCAACTCCATAGCTGCTGGGAAAAATGAGGAACCCATGGAACATTTCACAGGAAAAAGCTCCCAAACTTTTTTAGCAGAACCTGATAAGAAATTCTAGGTAACCCTCCTCCGTGGGACAAAAATCTTAAAGCAAAGGCTACTTTGCTGATATGGCAAGGCTTTTATGTGAAATGTGATCATGATGCTTAAAATTTTGCACTAGAGATGAGCCTTAGGTAAGGTTCATTTTTTGCTGGATTAAAAATGAGTTAAATAAAAATAGAGCCAAATAGAATCATTTTTTTTGGATGCCTTGAAAGGATGACGGAGAGTTGAATACAGTTTTCTCACCAATATGGATGTCAAAGAGCAAGGATGGTAGTTCAAATATTCAAATTAATCAAATTAATAATGGCACATTGCAATAATGCACAATAGAGCAGAAAGAGAGGTTATATTATTCTCAAAGATGACAAAAAGAGGTAAATGGGATCAAAAGTATAGCATGTTAGAGTAGATAATCCAGAGTGCAAAAGAAGCTTTACAAACTAAATTAGAAAACCTAAAACTTTAAAACTAGAAAGCAGCAAAACCAAAAATAGAACAAATGGTGAATCCATAGAGGTATTTTCTAAATAGGTCAGAAAAACAATAAGACTATAAAGGTCCTAGACAAAGTTAGGATACACAAAAGATGTGTAATATGTAAAAAATATTTGAAAGGAAGCCTCCCTGTTGAAAAGAACCCTTGCCAGAGGAGGGTGCAGGTGCTTGATTTGCAAAACTTGTAGAGCAGGTTGGAATAGATAATCAGGAGAGCAAAAGAAACTCTAGTAAACCAAAATAAAGAATATAAAACTTAAAAACTAGAAAGCCACAAAACCAAAAGTAAAACAAAGAGTGAATCCCTGGTTTGAGGAAGGCGTGGGAGTTCAGTTTACAAAATCCCAAGTGTCTATCGCAAAATGAGATTATGTATGCAAAATAGTAACTGACTAAGGTTTAATTGAAGGATCTGCCTTTTGAGTACTTATCACGAAGATATATAATGAATGTTTCAAATAAACTTTCTACATAAAGGTAAGGGTTCATTGCCCTTAAAACAAATTAATATAATACAGTTAATCATTTTCTATCAGTTCCTCTAAGGGTGAACCACTGGAATCTGTTGCTTGAGAAATTACTTCTGTATCTGATGACAACATATCCACTTGTATAGGGAGGAGACTATCCTGTTGTGTTTGGAAAATGTAACTTTTTATAGACCTGAACGAACATAACTATTAGCTGAAAAATTTGTCAAAGGCCATGTGATTAAAAGAAGCTATCAGTTGGTTAAGAAGGGCCTTTTTTGGATCTGCAATAGGGGGTCAGGAGCTCTCTTTTGGTTGGATTCTTGGGATGGTCATCCCCCTCTTCTTTCTATGTATTCACATCTGCAGGCCCTCTGTGATCGTTTTACAGCAGCTGGGTGGGATAAGGTTGTGCATTACAAGATTGTTCAAAATTTTGGCCTGTCTGTTGGGTATAGATGGAAGGATTCTTCTCAATGGCCGCCGGGTGGTTTAGAGAGGGATTAAAATGAGCTAACTTAGATTCTGGCATCTTGGGAGTGCAACTCTTTGGTAGGTCCTGATGTTTTGGCCTGGGGCGGTGACTTGTGTGGTAATTACTTTGTTTCTGCAGGGTACTTGGAGTTTAATAGATAGTTGTTTGGAGGTATTGAGGTACCTTGGTGGAATCAGGTTTGGAATAAATTTTCCTGGCCCAAATGTAATTTTTTCATGTGGCTGGTGTTCAAAACCGATGTCTTGGGATAATTTATGTAAGTGGGGCTTTTATGGCCCCTCAATGTGTGTTTTGTGTTGTAATAGTGAAGAGTCTATTTCTCAGCTTTTCTTCCAATGCTTTTTTGCCAAGGAGATTTGGCACTTTTGGTGGGGTGGTTGGGGTCAACCTTCCTTGCATGCCTCTTCTTTGCTCGAGTTTTGGGCCTGTTGGGGTAAAACCCCTGCTAAAACCTCTTTTCTTCAAATTGCGTGGGCTCTTGGTCCTTTTATTGTTTGGCATGTTTGGTTGGAGAGAATTCGGAGGATTTTTCAGGATGCTAGGATGGTCACTATACACTTGTGGTAGAAAATTATTCACTCTCTTCGTGAGACTGTTTTTGGCTAAGTGTGATATGACTAGAGGTGTGGATCTTGGAGATGTTATTTGCAACCGTCTTAACTTTCCTCTTCACGAGGGTGCGCAAGTGTTTGTGGGTCAAGTCAGAGGTAGTAGATGTGGACATCCTTTGCAACAGATCAATCGGGAGGGTCGTTGGGTTCCCCCTCACGGGGTTCTAAAAATTAACACTGATGGTTCATCTCGGGGGAATCTTGGGCATGCTGACCTTGGTGGAGTTGGTCGGGATAGTTCTGGTGATATTCAGTTTATTTTTTCTGTTTGTAAGGGCTTTTCATACAAATAATTTAATAGAGGCTCTTGCCATTTTGTATGCTGTTGAGCATTCTTGTGCTCTTGGCTGGCAGAGGATTATTTGTGAGTCTGATTCTCAGGTGGTGGTGGCTCTATTAACTCGACAACAGCTTGAGGGTGTTAGTTGGCACTTAGCTTTGGTTATCAGACAGATTCTCCATTTATGCAGCTCCTTGGAATCTGTTACTTTTACACATTCCTAGTTAGTGGAATAGTGTTGCGGATTGCTTGGCCAAATGGGCTTTGGATCAAATGCAGGATTGGAATATTGTGGACAAGGGGCAATTACAACTTGATATTCTTCATATGTTAGATCAGCTAGTGGCGAGGGACAAGATTTTGTAGTGCTTTATTTGCTGGGCACTCTGTTCTTTTTTATCTCTTTTGTGTTTGAATAAATTTTTACCCTCTTATAGTAAAAAAGAAGATATCATATATTAAGTTTTTTAAAATGTTAACCTCTCTCTCTAGTTTAGTTAAGAGCTAATGTAAAGCAAATTACTATCCTAAGTCAAAGAAGATCCAAACGTTGTTAGCAATATGTTGAGCATGCAGACTTCATCTGTTTTATATGGAATCTCAGCAATATAGCTAGTTATAGACAAAAAAAAATAACTGTTTCCGATGTTTCTTTTATCTTCATGTTTCTCATAATTAGGTTTTAAACATTATTATTAGAATCCTGAGCTGTGTTGACTCTGGTTTCCTGCAGTCAGAAGCATTTGGAATAAACTCGGGTCCTGAAGCTGATGCTGTAACAGGAGGCAACTTCTTTGAAATATTGACATCCTCAGAATTTTATAGGGATACAAAGGTTGATTTTCTTTCTAGTTCCTTTCTTTCTGAGTATTAAGAAGAAATGATATAATTTCAGCCTTTTGGTAGAATATATATGCATGTTGGCTTACGTGGCTATGAATGTGTAGTTTAACAGTCAAAATCTCTGATATCAGCTTCACACGTATCCAGGCATTACCTGTACAGGGTACTGATCCCAGTCAGGTCTGCATATAGGTAGTCCCTGGATACAGCTCCCAATTGCCTCTCTGCCCTGGTAGATCTGAGATGAACTATGGACATACTTTGTTCACCCCTGGTGGCTGGGCTAAATATGGGATGAAACTGGGGCATCCCAGCCCAGATTTAGAAGTAATAATACCAGAATTAATAACATTTGAAAAATATAATTTGTCCTAACTTTAACAGCAGCTAAACTAACTTCACTAACAGCCTACCAACACTAACTTAAATATCTATCTTGAGCAAATTATGCTAACTGTTTATATTTTTAACATTTTATGTACTTTTTGTATGGCCATAGGAAACCTGGGTAATTTTTTTTTTGTTGAACTGCCGTACCGAAATCTAAATTGGAACTGGCAACTTTGGTCAAAATATAAGATTGCTTCTTAACATTACTGATTTTACTATGGCTTGAGGAACACATTTGCACTAAAAAGTAAACACTAATGATGGGGTATTATCTTTGCAGGTTAAAGACATATCAGGATCCTTCCGTTGGGCTCCATTCCTACCTCTACAGCCATCTGACTCATTTTTAACAATGCTTCTCCTGCTTTCAAAGTATAGGATGAAGAGTCTCCCTGTGGTTGACATAGGTGAGGGAAAGATTGGAAACATTGTTACGCAGTCCGCTGTAGTGCATATGCTTTCTAAGTGTGTCGGACTCCCTTGGTTTGAGACCTGGGGAAACAGCACACTTTCAGAACTTGGACTTCCAGTAATGCAACCAGATCAAATGGTCAAGGTATGCTCTTTGTGCCGATCACAGTTCCATACTGGCTTGAGTACGTGATAAAAAATCTTTTACCCCAATTAATTGTAATAAAATTAATTGTATGCATTCCTCTCTTTTCCATACACATGCACATAAACATACAGCCTTGCCCTTGCGAACAGCATAATACATTTCAAGATATCAATTATCATTGGATCTATTTGAACTAAATTTCTTGTGAGTTTCAGATAAATAGCTGTCTAGGGGTATGAAGTCTTGTTTAGCATGGAGTATTTGTGGTCAATTTAATGGAGTGATAAATAATAGTGATCTAAAAGAAAGTTTGAAAGGAATTCCTACGTTTCAGATGTTAGGTACCATGATTTATGAAGCGCTCCCTTGAGGCATCCGGCATAAATAACATATTTTCAAATATGGAAATGTGAATTATATTTTGTAATTTATCAATGTAACATTACACTCAGATCCTTACCAGAAAGGGAGTTCATTATTTTTATGCAATATATAGTCGAGCAGTTTTTATGCACCATAGGCATATAATCGAGTAGTTTTTATGCACTGATTGGAAACAATTAGAAGCATTTAAAGAATGGCTGGTTTATCAGTATGCTTTTCAAGTTCGTTAAGAAGTAAATTTTTCTAGTAGTCAAAGCTCTAACAACTTTATGATCTGAAATGAGAAGTGCGAATGATTTCCGAAACAGATTTCAGAATTCCAGAGAATGGAAAGTGCCGCAGGTGTGCATATGTATACATATAATAATTTTATTATTTAAAATTATAAGAAAATTTCTTTGAAAAAATTCACGAGTAATTACAAAAAAAAATACTAATATAACTAATCAAGCGTAGAAGGAGATATGAGTACACAACCAAGCTAAGTTGCTATTTAGAGTTCAGCAAATCATTACATCAATGATCAAGGTCAAACAACTTAGAGCTTAGCCAACTCTAGCACAGATTTAGAAAGAACTTTAATCATTGAGCCCAACATTGTAGATGACAATTCCATGGGTTTAAGAGCTTTCTAAGATTTTAGCACTTGTATAAGATACTTGAACAATTAAAGTCTTCAAGGTCAACATCCAAGTCCTTTTCTGTGGCTCCTCATAACTACTAATAATTGTTTTGAGAGATGAGGCAAATATTATTATTCATTTTTTTTTTTGAGAGATGAGTTGAGGATTGCAATGAATGAAAGCAATCAGACACAACTTGATGCATTTTAATGATTGAAAAAGGAATTTCCTGCAAAATTTGACTCCACTTAGACTACAAGGGCTACATTCCCACCCTATGGATCAAACGGCATCAAGGTGGATAGTGCAAATGTATAAAGGAAGAGGCCTACATTGCAATAAAACTTAAGTTTTCTTTTATGTTTTGCTAAATTCTTCACACTTTATCATGTCTCCTGGGGATCTGAAGCTACAGAGGTTTTTTCCCCCTGTCTAGACCTTTATTGGACCTTCTCATAGGGCATTTTTTACATGCAATGAGGTTGTAGTTCCTTTTTTTCACGTTCATTATGGATTACTCATCATTTAGTCTCCTTCCACGCGAGTGGAAATTCAAGTTTAACATTACATCAGTTTTCTCTTGCTAATAGTTTCCCTTTGCTTAGAACTTGGGACATGTTTTCTGAAATTGATACTCTCTATAGGTGAGTTAGGGATGTGGAATCAAGTAGCAATGTATTCTAGATTTCTGGAATTCCTTGTTTCTCCATTCATTTTGTCAAAGAACAACTTCTTTGTAGGCGAGAAGATTCGGAAACAAATATGTCATCAATTTAATGTCTGATGTCTCAAGTCTTATTACTAGACTCATCTTTGTGTGTGCTCTAAGAATTTGTCCAGATTTCTGGATTTCTTTTCCTTGGGAAGGGTTATAGTTCCTACTACACTCCTAGATGCTGCTAGTAACCATGTTTAGAAGGCCAAATGTCTTTTCTATCCAATTTTAAAAGTCAGGCTCTTCCTGAATGAGTATATTTCTTCATTATATTTCTTGCATTGACAGTTTTTTTCTCCCTAAAGTGTTAGGGCGTGAGCCTTAAATTTTAATAGCATTGTCCTTTAATTATGTCTTTTCTATAGCTTCATCTTATTTGATTGTGATATCTATCGTCCTCCTTTTTGAAGATGCCAAAAGCTAGTCATCTTGTCATTCTTCACCACTTTTTTTAAAAATTCATTTTTACAGTTAGGCGGAAAAATGTAGAGCAAAAACACATTGCACATTTTTAGTATAGGGTTGGAGAATTTTATATTTTTACAGTTTCATTTTGAATTATAAGCTTGAATGGTTCAGAAATAAAAATAAAAAGCTTATCACTAATAGGGGTTTTAGTAAAATACTAAAAGCACAAGGCTGAAGGTACAGCCCACTATTTAGAGCTGGCCTTTTGCTTTTGATATAAACTCTCCTAGAGAAAAGTAAAATAGTTTTTTGACAAGGAGGTATTTTTGATAGTGTTTCAAATTATCATCTTTTATCATGATTCAACTATGTAGTTTGAGTCAAACTCTTCGACCCATATTTCGTGGGCTGCTTTTCACATGAACCCATATCTCATGAGCATGAATGGTCCACTTTGCATTCATTGCAGCTAGTGATTCTCAAAGAGGTGAAGCATTGGGACTTTTCAGGAAGTCACCCATCCTAGAACTACTACAACCCAACTGCACATAATAATGGAATTACTTGGAGATCAAGCCTACTTAGCTTGCTTTTAAAAACTATGTAGTTGAATCTTGATAAAACATTATAATCTGACATTCTATGAAAAATACCTCCTACTTGTTGATTGATGAACTAAAGAGGTCTATAATGAATGGTTCATAAGGCATAATACTTGATGAAGGTTGAGCAAATGGGGTAGCAAGCTAAATGGGCTTGATCTGGGGCAAATTCCATAGTTATACTCGAATCAAAGTAGTACTAGGTGGGTTACCTCTTGGGAAGTCTTGATGCTTCACCCTTGTAAGTATCACCTAGATGCAACAAGTGCTAAATGGACCACTCATGCTCATGAGACATAGGTTCATGTGAACCACTATTCATCAAATATGTGTCAATGAGATTGACTAAAAAACTGTGTAGTAGAATCTTGATAAAACGTCATAATTTGACACATTGCAAAAAGTAACTCCTTATCAATGAACAAGCTAAAGACACAATATTTATTGAAGATTTTGCGAATTGGGTAGCAAGCTAAGTGGCCTTGATCTTGGGGAAAACTCCATAGTTAATCGTGCTTGAGTTGGAGTAGTACTAGGATGGGTGATCTCGTGAGAAGTCCCAATGCTTCACCCTTGTGAGCATAACCTAGATGCCATAAGTGCTAAGTGGACCATTCATGTTCATGAGAGATGGATTCATGTGAATCACTACTCATGAAATATGGGTCAATGAGTTCGACTAAAACACTATGTACTTGAATCTTGAGTAACACATAATAATTCAGCACATTGCAAAAAATACTTGCTTGTGAATGGATGAGCTAAAGGAGCTCTATGATGAATAGTTTACAAGGAAAACTCTTGTGGAAGGTTTTGCCAATGTGGAACAATCTAAGTCGACTTGAATCTTGTGGAAAAATTTATAGTTAAGCATGCTTGAGATAGACTAGTACTAGGATGGGTTATTTCTTGGGAAGTTCTAATGCTTCTCTTCTGTGAGCATCGCCTAGATGCAATGAGTTCAAAGTGGGCCTTTCATACTCACGAGAGTTGGGTTCATGTGTTCATGTGATCCACTACTCATGATATGTGTCAACGAGTTTGTCTCAAAAACTAGGCAGTTGAATCCTAATAAAACATCATAAAATTGTTTTTCATTAAAGCAATACATTTCTATTTATTTATTTATTGTAGTTATTTTTATCTCTACGCACTATGTTTATGTCAGCTAATTAAAAATTAGTTTTACGGGTACCCACTATCTTTACAAGTATTGCATTTAGTTTCTAGAGATTTTCCTGTTTAAACTTGGGAAATTGATTTTCATTTAAACTTTTTCATTTCTGTGAAATGGAATGCTAGTATCCTTTGGAATGTAAAATATTTTAATATCTTAAATAATTACAATATTTTGGAAAGTTAGTACCAATGTTTCTTTTAAGGAAAGATTTAAATTACATAAACAAAAATAATTTACATGAAGAAGAACAAGACATCAAACTATCATAGGGCTATTTCTTCCTACCCAAGCATATGCGCTTGTGTCCCAAATTTCAAATCCCGAATAAATTTCAATCAATAAGATCTTAGCTTGTGCTTTAGTACATAGGTCATTAAAAATTTTTGGGAATCCATACTAGAAAATTCTCTTCTAGAGCCCTTATTACTAGCATTACACAATAGATAAAAAATAGGAGAAACACAGATGGCAGACAGCGATCCTTGATTAGCGGTCCATCGATCTAGGCATTTCTAATTGACAGGGTGTTCGCCTGCCCCTATGGCACCCCTAATTTAAATATTTTAAAATGAAGCCCAAAGGCAAAATTTGCACAATTATCCCAATTTCCCACATTGATTTTTGGTCATTATCTTTTATGAAGATGTAATCTTATGAGAGGCAACATCTCAAAGAATTGTTGAACCAAGGGGTTTAAATGGTTCAATAGGTTCAAACATGTTCGGAGTTACAGGTTCAACATGAAGAGTTCAAAGTCTAGAATGCCCAGGTTCAGGTTCAATTTCAGAAGTTCAAATAGTTCAAAGGGTTTGCTTTTCTTTTTCCGGAAAGTTTGTAGGCTCTAAAGGAAGGAGACAGTTTTTCAGTTTTGTATTTTGTAAAGAGACAGGGAGGGGAAAATATATTTTATTTTTCAAACTTGATTCTGGGTGCAGGGATAAAATGATCTGTTGGTCATTTTTATTATGTATTTAAAAATAAGAAGGAATCTATCTATCAGATCTGTGGGTTTGAATATATATTTCTCTGATTGAAATTAATCTGTAGATTGTTTCAATGTTTTTTAAATGTTGTCTCGCTCCATTTTATTAAGTATATGTGTGTTGTAAAATCTGTTGGTTTTATGCACTCATATGTGCAAAAATGAAATATTTGATCTCCCTCTTGTTTCTTTGTAGTGGGAAGATTGAGTAAATGGCCTTTGTGCCATGTATTTAGTTTTCTTTTGAGTTATTTAAATCTGTAATCGCATTCATTCCATGTTGATGGGTGAATGTCAGTGTGTCTTCTTTGCCTTCTGGTTAAAGGCATAATCAAAATCTCATTCATCGTAAATCAAACGAAGGGAGCTGTACCTTCATATCAAAATTCAGAGAGCACTTGCACATAACCATTGCAAGTGACTTAACTGTTAGTCTCAGGTTTTGTCTTCCAATTTGGGCATTCAGGAGTTATTTTGAAAGCTTGTGTTAAAGGACAAATATGTTCACTAACACAGGGCAACGAAAAATGCCCAAGAAGTATAAACTACACTAAGTCACAATTGACTGGTAAACTTACGGTTCCAAAACTTATTATTAAGTTCTATCACTTGTGTTAAACAATCATCCATCTGAAAGACTTGTCCTAGCTATCATTGCTAGGATAGAAAGCCTGTAACAGGTTCTTTTCCTTCCAAGAAATTTAGCTTTAAAAGCTTAGGGTGTATACCATGTAGTGTTGATCCTCCTGATCCAGTGCACCTAATCATTCTTGATCCCTCATTTGGAGTTTAAACTTACGGTTCCAAAACTTATTATTAAGTTCTATCACTTGTGTTAAACAATCATCCATCTGAAAGACTTGTCCTAGCTATCATTGCTAGGATAGAAAGCTTGTAACAGGTTCTTTTCCTTCCAAGAAATTCAGCTTTAAAAGCTTAGGGTGTATACCATGTAGTGTTGATCCTCCTGATCCAGTGTACCTAATCATTCTTGATCCCTCATTTGGAGTTTAAATTATCTACCATTATGTGCTTTGGTTTGAGATACTAGTAGAGAACAAGTGAGTCTCAAGAAAAGTTTATGGTTGGTCTGGACTCCAAACAAGGTCTCTTTGATCAGGTTCCACTTTGTGGACAGCTTCCTTAATTTTATTTTTATCACAAAATATTGATTAGTTTTGTTAAGAACATCACATGTAATATTGGAAATATGTAGCATATATCAATAATATACTGAATATAAAGAGGTCAAACCCTTAAGGGAGGGTAACACGATAATCCTCCTTACAGAAAAAGCCACTCCAAAATATATCTCCATGTTGAGATCCCAACACATACAACTCTCTTCACATATCTACTCTCTCTTGCCTAAATACTACAATAAGAGTCAACTGATCATAACTACCTAGTCCCCACAAATGTGGGATAAATACTTTTATTCTAACATTGCCCAAGATAACTAACTTAAGGGATCTGTGCTGCATCTCGGCATCTCTATTAACCAATATACATAATAATATCATACCCCTAGGCACCTGTCAAGCTTCAAATAAGCTGGCTTGTTTTTCTGGCTGATAGAAACGATCAGAAACTGTCTTCCGAGATAATCAATCTTTTTCTTCAAAGTCCCTGAGGTCATGCTGTTTGCAGAGTTTTTTCTTGGGAAAATACCTGTCTTTCAATTTCAAAGAGGACTTCACAAGGCCAATGCCCATTCAAATGTACCAGCTGCTATTTAAACCGTAATTGAAGCCCTGAACCTTTCATCTGAAATGAGAAGGAAACAACTGTTCAGTCTTCCAGATTAGACCTGGCAAATGACATCTTTGATTATGTTCCTAACAATCCATTTGTTTGTAACAAGGTGTTTTAAGTTTTGAGCTCACATCATCAAGTCCTCGAGTTGCTTTCTATCTAATTCCATATGTTTGATGTGAATTCAGAATGTTATTTTTAGCTTCTGATAACACAAATCACCAGGGAAAATGAAAGAAAAATAATTGCATAACTAGCTTGGAGATGTGACAGAACAGTAAGTTTTCCTGCCATTCAAAATTCCGCATTATACGATTTTCAGATGTTTTAAAATCTGGCAAGCACCGCTTTCAATATTTTGTAGGCAGACATTTCCAAAAGCAAGGTACCATGGTATATAAAATTGACTTCCGGTTAGGGTTAATCCAATTTGGAATAAAATTAGGATACCAGAAATCAATCTTCTGTAATTGACCAGTGCAGCTGAAGCTGCTCAAAACACACTCCAAATTACTTGGTATCAAATGTTACATGAGTTTGGGAGAAAGATCTGACAGAGCAGAATGAAGATTAAGCAACTAAATATCTTCTTGCAAATTAATTCCTCTAATCTGGTTTTGAGCTTTTGTAGCTGAAAGCAAATAGCATAATGCATAAAATTGACAGGTCAAAATATAATGTTCCCTTTTGCAAATGCCCTAGTTTTTGCCCTAAATCACAAATGCCAAGTAGAACAAGAAGTAAAAGTTAAAACAGAATTAGTAACAGCATGTACCTGGTTGAGATCCTGCAACATGTTAGAAATTCATTGAAACATAATTCACAAAATAGATCTTCCTTATTAGAGACATTAAAATCATAGATCATTTCAACTAGGTATAGGAACATTAATTCATTCATAAGATATATTTAATTTATTGACATAGTCCAACAATAGGAGAGCTAGAATAAGGGGCATATTAGGGTTCCTTTATCAATCCTCTACCCTAGGCCCAAGAGCTGATGTCATCCCTCTTGGCCTCATGTGGCCCTTGCCATCCATATGAGGGAGTGTACCTAGTGAGGTATCACCAATCAATCCTCTACCCTAGCCCCAAGAGAAGATGCCATCCCTCTTGGCCTCATGTAGCCCTTGCCATCCATATGAGGGGATGTACCTAGTGAGATATCCATGGCCGATCAATCCTCTACCCTATGGCCTCGAGTGGCTCTTGCCATCCATATGAGGGGGTGTACCTAGTGAGAAATCCATAGCCATTCCTCTTGCCATCCATATGAGGGGGTGTACCTAGTGAGGAATCCATAGCCATTTCCCTCTTCCATCACCACCCTTATCCTCTTTCCTATTATTAGGATAATAGAATGTTTCTTTAATGGTCATATAGTTGTCTTTAGTTTGCTTAGGAAAGTTTTCTTTTTTGTCTTTTGTTAACATTTGTTTCTTCTAGAAACGTCTTTGTAAATCTATATAAGGAACTTTTATTCCTCTGTTTAATACAACATCAATTATCGTAACATGGTATCAGAGCCCAGGTTGCTCGTATGGGTCTGACTCCCTCGCAAGGGGGGGGGGACTAGGATTATGGAGGACAAATTTTCGTGGACTTGTTTTCTAAATTTTTTTTGAGGGTGACCTTCTGTTTTGAGTTCGTGGTCGACTCTCTGTGCCCTCGTGTGTAATTTTCCGTGGCTCTGAAAATCGTTGTTTTTCATCCGTGATGGGTCTCTCTGTTCGTGTGGGTTTCTGTTTTAGTCAGCCCGACTCTATTTTTCTCAGCTTGAGCTTGTTCATGTTATTCACACGGCTTAGTGCAATGTGTTTTTGACGCGACCTGGTTTCCTCTTTGTTTGGGTTGAATGTTGTCTGTCTCTGCCTGCTTCTTTTTTGCTCGCGTTTGTGATTTTTTGTCTCATCTTTTCTATCTATGCGTGCGTGTGATGACTTGCATTTTTGGGTTGCGTTTTTTTAGAGTTGAGACCTTGCTGCTGTGACGGGTTTCAACGGGTCTTACCAGTTATTTCTTCCTGCGACGTGACTGGTAAACCCGTGTTCTCTGCTCTCTGCGATCTTTGATTTTTCTCTGCTATCTCTGTGCCCACGATTTTTGTTTCTGTGAATTGGGATTTTTTCCAGACTTGAGATTTTCCCTTGAAGCCGCATCGGAGCTAGGAGAGTTCTTTGTGGGTTTTACAATTTTTGTCCTGTAAATTTTTTTATTATTGCTGAGGTTTATAATTTTTTCCTCAAAAATTAAGGGTTTGCTCCTGTATGCCCCAGTCAGGGTTCCGTAGTTAAGGAGGGCTCTCTGGTTTCTGGAAAGGTTTTACTGTTTTTTTCCTTAAAAATAATGTTTTGTAATTTGATTTGTCTCGAATTTTGTGTCTGATTTTGATCGATTTTTCACCTCAAAAATCGTGTCTGGTCATTTGTAATTTGCGATGTTGTTCATGTGGGATTTTGGTATTATTGGTTTTGCCCGATTTTGTCCTAAAAAATCATGGGTACAAGTGTTCCTGTCTTAGGGTTTTTACTGCCCCCCCCCCAAAAAAAACGATGATTTGTAAACTCCAGTTTCAGGGTTTGACCATTTTTTTCTCAAAAATCATAACTTTTTGCAACCTATTTTTGGCATTGTGCTCATCTGCAAAAGTTTGGAGGGTTTGCCGGTTTTTCCTCTAAATCATGGCAGCTATTCTTGGAGTGTCTCTGGCTATAGGGAAGGATAGCTTTGTTATCCAACATCAGGTCGGACGTCAGAAGTTTTGTTGATTCTGGGAGGGTTAGTGGCAGACTCATCTCAGTGGCAGGCTCTTGTCTCTTGTTGTAGAGCATTCTGAAGAAGGGGGCAGCCTTCTCTGTTTTTTTCTGGATGGTTAGCACGATGACCATTAAGGGAGGGTATTAAGATAATAGAATGTTTCGTTAATGGTCATCTAGTTGTCTTTAGTTTGTTTAGGAAAGTTTTCTTTTTTGTCTTTTGTTAACATTTTTTTCTTCTAGAAACGTCTTTGTAAATCTATATAAGGAACTTTGTTCCTCTGTTTAATACAACATCAATTATGGTAACACCTATGAATAGAGTTAGCTTAACGGTCAACCATGGTAAGGGTTTGGGGAGACTACAATAGTGTGTCCGGAGTATCCTTCCCTTCTTATCCCAAGGGTGGGGCAATCCTTGCACCCCCTTGGCCTCATGGGACAACTTGTCACCACCATGAGGTGGCATGCTTAGAAGAGGATCTCATAACAGTTTCTCTCCTTGTATTCCCTTTTTATCCCTACCATTATAGCAAACATATAAGAATTTCACGTTATTGTATATATTCTTCAAATAAAAGGTCACATAATAATAATGTCATATTCATACATATTATTCATAAGCAAGAAATCATAAATACGACCATTAGCTCGCTGTAAAGACAATTCTGCTAGGTTCAATCCCTTCATCGAAAGCTTGTCCTTTGATGCATATACCTCTTCCTTGTAGTGGAAGAGTTGTGTCCTTTCCAAGGTCATATTCCTTCAGAACTGTTGCATCCCTTCACTTTACCAATCACACCTCTTCCTTTAATCTCACTCTGTTAATATTTACTAAATCGCACCTTGCCACCTCTTGGAAAGTAATCACTAACATATCGCTGCTTAATTAATGTATACTTCTTTTAATGGATCGGTCATTATATTGGTTTGCCATCGCACTCTTTGGAGAACAAATCACCATGTATCAGTTATCTAAAACTTGCATATCAAATTGGTTTTTGGAGAACAAATTGTAATATCCCTTTGATATTGCAGCACAAAGACTTGTGCTGATGCAGACTTATTAATTTCCTTATCCAATTCTAATCATGTTTATTGATTAAGTCGATGATTAAAGGGATTGCTTCTCAGCAATGGTGGTTGATTCCTTGTATTTGGCTGAGGGTATTTATTGACTATGAAGAGGACTGACCATTGGGTTATAGAAAATTGTGAAGTCTTAAGTTTAAGACAATTTTCCAGCTAATCATGGTGGGGACTTGACACAAAAATCTTGTCAATATATCCCTTACAATTCTGTTAGCAACCCCCTTCTTGTGCATGGCCCTAACACCTTAGTGATAACTTTATAAGAAACACTTAAAAAAATTCATCAGATGGCACCCTTCTATCATGTTTCTAATAAAGCCCTTGGGAGTCAATTGAAAACTTCCTCCAATTATATGTACTCCTAAAGGTCTTGTGGCTAACATTTTTCACATGTACAAATTCCAAATGAAATGTGTCTCACATGGGCTGGTAATATTCAAGTAGTATGATGGAAGGTGTCTCTTTTGAATGTTTTTTGTTTAGTTTTGGGCATTTGAATCTTTGTATTCTTGTCCTATTCAAACTATCGTATGCCAATGATTTTTTGCAATTCATAGGTATGTACCTTGTATTAGAAGAATATCTCCTTAGGCTGGGGTCCCATGGAGGGGGGCTTCCTTAAAAGAGTTGTGCCCGCTGAGATTTTTTAGGGATATTTAAAGGTGAGCGGTCCTATGAATTTGCACTGTGTTTCAGCTTAGAAGTTTCATCTCCTAAATTGAAGGAAAACCTTTCTAAATTTTATTTTTTTGGCATAAATTTTTTAGTTTTGGTGAGAATAAAATGTGCAGATCTTTTGACATGCGGCAGAAATTCTTCCCAAGTTGGTGGGGCAATTTCCAGCCCCACCCCATTTTCACCTTCTCAAATTTAGAGGCCTAAAAAAGTGGGGCTCCTATTTTATAGGAAAAGATTCTAAATAATCTTGTAGCCTTCCCAAAAGAATACATATGGGACCTCCTATACCTAAAAATAGCCCTGTAGCCCCTCCCATGGGACCCCTGCCTTAATATCCTATTTATTATTAATTTAATGGTCAATATTGTAAATCTTGTAAATTTTAGAGTGTTTCTAATAACAACGATTGTTTCGTAATAGAAAGATCGTCTTTGTAAACTATAAATGAGTCATTTATTTATCCAATATTTTACCAAATTACCTGTGTAATATAGTATCAAAGCCAGATTATTTTTTTTCGAACAATTTATAATTTCTTTATTGAAATTATCTGCTACAATTCTTCGAAATTATTCTGGTTTGTTTTGTGGAAATTTGTTTTTCACAACTCGACTAGGTTTTCGCGTCAATCTTGATGCCATTTTTTGCAACTTTCATTGATGCCATTCTTGGTCGTTTTTTTGCTTAGAACGAATTCCTATCGTTCGCGCGACCAGTATCTAGTGTCGTTTTTTGGCACCATTTTTCTCTCTTTAACCTGTGTTGGGTGCAAACATCAAATCCATCGCCACTATTTTTGTCCATGCGACCTCCAGAAAATGCTTTTTCGTGTTTTTTTCTACCTTTTACAACGTCGTTTTGTGGTCTTCGTGGTTGCCGCCATTTCCAGTTGAGTTCGTAACTGTTAAAAACGTCTTTCTCAGACGTCTTTTTCACCATTATTTGTGGTCTTCCTCTGCCCGTGGCTCCTTGTCTCTGCTCGACAAGAGTTTTTTCGGCCCGTTTTTGGCACACATGACCTGTTCTTATATGCCATCATATTTTTTTGCAGATTCCACATGGCTAATATTCGTGCCTAGTTCGACGACAATTTTTGTTTGCTTTTGGTCAAATTTTTGAAGCAAAATCTGTGTCGACCAACCTAGGGTTTTCGATCTACAACAATTTTCCGAACATTTCAACAAGTTTTTTTTTACCACTTATCTTCAGCCGGCTAGGGTTTCTACCAAAACCCTCTGTCTTTTGGTCGGATTCATTTTTCAATTACAGATTCTTGGTGGGTTTTTCGAAAGGATTTCTAGGTCTCTCTCAAGATTATCTGGGTCTTCATTTTTTTTCCTTAGGATCCGTGCCCAAAAATATGTTGTCTAGTCTCGAAATCAGTGCCTATTTTCTATCCCAATCTTATTCAAAACACGATTTTCATTCGTTGAACATATTCTACCTCGATATTCGTGCCACCACCCGGTCAACCACCTTTGACCTCAGTATTCTCCAATGGCATCTCTGACGAATATTCTGCTTGAGGGGAGTCAGAAATTCAACGACATAAACTACAATACTTGGAAGTAGTGTATGATGACGATCTTTGAATACAAATGTCTTGACAAAATTGTTTTGGGCAAGACTGATCATCCTACAGATGAAGGCAAAGAGTAGGACAAATTTGATGAGCAAAACCGAGAAGCTGTCATACTCATCAAACTCTTAGTCAGTGACGATCAATTGCCGCAGGTTCCCTCTGGCAAAACAGTTGTAGAAATTTGGAGCCATCTAAAAGGTTTGCATGAAATCTCTGATAAGAGTCGTGTGTTCTTATTGAAGAACATGCTCTTCACAATCATGATGGACGAACAAGTGTCACTGTAGGATCATCTCAATAAAATCAAGGACATTCAAGATCAACTGGAAGCAATCAGACGCAAAATGGAAGAAGACATGGTGGTGATCACCCTGAAAAGTCTTTCATCTTCTTATGAGCACTTTGTTGAAACTCTCAACATTGCTTCCGCTCATGCTGATGTGTCTTTTCCCGATCTCTGCATAATGCTTTTACAACAAGATCGCTGGAAACAACAATTCGGCAGTGGTACTAGTTCATCTTCCACCGAACAAGCTTTTTCA
Source organism: Thuja plicata (assembly GCA_018584345.1). Lineage (NCBI taxonomy): Eukaryota > Viridiplantae > Streptophyta > Pinopsida > Cupressales > Cupressaceae > Thuja > Thuja plicata. The sequence goes on from MU227207.1 coordinate 3,130,573, forward strand.
GCCAAAGGCAACTCTCAGTTTTCTTAGTCTTCTCAGCAGAATCCCCCTGCTCAGTCTTCAGAAGGCCTAAAGAAGAAAAATATTCAGTGCAACTACTGCCATAGATTTGGACATATGAAGTTGGAGTGTCGTAAACGCTTAGCTGCACAAGCCAAACAGTCTAGTTCACAACCTAAAGCACATATAGCGGAGCACATTGAGCAGAGTGAGTCTGCCTTTTACGCCTTCATGGCTAAAAGACCTGTAGATCATGTAAAATCTTCTGCCTGGTATATTGATTCAGGTGCCTCCCGCCACTTCACTCATCGTTGGGTTTGGTTCATAGATTTTCAGCCATTCTTAGATTCGGTTATTTTTGGAGGGGAAGAGTGGACCATTGTCGGAAAGGGCAACATACAGATTCGGTTTGGAGGGAGGAAATTGATTTGCCTCGATGTGTACTATGTTCTAGGAATAGAACTCAACCTTCTCTCAGTCAGTCAAATTCTGAGACATTCTCCTCGGCTAGATGTGACCTTCAGTTCACATCAGTGCAGTATCATTGATCGGGAGACTCAGTCTACTGTTGCCGTGGGTCTGGAAGATCATGGTCTATTCAGATTTGTTGATTCTGGGGATTCTCAGGAGCTTGCTATGGCAGTCCAGCGCTCCTCTGTTAGTACACTCTGGCATCAACGGTATGGGCACTTAAATGTGCACTATCTTTCTCAACTTGTTCAAGAAGATCTTGTCATTGGACTGCCAGAGATTTAGACCCAGAACCTTGGAGTTTGCGGAGTGTTAGGCTGGGAAGCAACATCACACTCCATTTTCAGATGGCAACTCCTGGAGAGATTCTAAGGTATTACAACTGGTCCATGCTGATATTTGTGGACCTAGGGCTACTCCTTCTGTTACTGGGTCCAGGTACTTTTTACTTTTTGTTGATGATTTCAATCGTAAAATGTGGGTGTTTTTCCTTCATTAGAAATCTGAGGTGTTTGTTTTATTTCAAAAGTTCAAAGCATTTGTAGAAAAAGAGTTTGGTCAACATATTGTTACTCTTAGAACTGGCGATGGGGGAGAATGGCATAAAGCGCCAATTAACAACACCATACACTCCTCAACAAAACTATGTTGTACATAGAAACCGTACGATCATCAAAATGTCTCGGTCTATGCTTGAACACAAGTGTGTTCCAAAGAAATTTTGGGCTAAAGCAGTCCACACTGTCGTCTATCTTCTCAACCGCTCTCCTATAATGGCTGTCAAGAAACAGACTCCAGAAGAGGCCTGGTCAGGCTGTAAGCCTAGAATCAGTCATCTCAAAGTTTTGGGCTCCACTGCTTTTGTTTGGATCTGTGATGCTAAGCACACCAAGTTGTATGCCAAGAGCCAGGAACTCATGCTAACCGGCTATAGTGATAATCACAAAGCCTACTGACTGGTTGACATCGAGACTAATTGTCTCATCTTCAGTTGTGATGTGGTCTTTGACGAGGAACGAAGGCCATTTTAGCTCTCTCCTCCAGTTATGAATTCAGAGGATCAGTCTCTCTAGGCTCAAGACTTGGGTGTTTGTCTTTCATTAGGTCCACCTGATGGGAGGGCTCCAGCTGAGAAGACTCTAACTGTTCATGTTCCTGTTTTTGCATCTCCACCAATTCCTTCTCCTGCAGGATCACCCAGACATGCAACTACACCTAATTTTCTTCAGGATTCATCCGATCTTCTGTTTGATGATGATGATCCTATTCCACCTCCCGCTTCTTCTACTCTCCTCCCTAAATGGTGGGCTAAGACGATTGGAGATTTCATGATGATGAGCTCATCAAGAGTAGAATTGCCCAGAAGAAGAGAAAACCTTCTGATTCTAAAATTTTTGCTCGCATGGCCAACCTTCATGGTGTGTATGAGCCTAAAACATACACAGAGGCGAAAGTGATACCTGAGTGGGAAGAAGCTACGAAGACTGAGCATCATAATTTGTTGAAAAATAATACTTGGGTTTTGTCAAATCTTCCTTCAGGAGAGAAACTCATCGGACGCAAATGGGTCTACAAAGTCAAATACAAGGCTGATGGTACTTTAGATAAGCACAATGTTCGTCTCGTTGTCAAAGGCTTCTCTCAGCGTGAAGGAATTGATTATGAGGAGACCTTTGCTCCGACAACAAAGATGAGCACCATCAGATTAGTCCTAGCCATGGTAGCTCAGTGTGGTTGGAAGGTCCATCAAATGGACGTCAAGAGTGCCATCCTGAATGGTGAGTTACAGGAAGAGGTTTACATGACGCAACCTCCTGGATTCAAGGTTGTCGGTAAAGAACACCAGGTACTCAAACTAGTGAAAGCACTCTATGGCCTCAAACAGGCTCCTCGTGCATGGTACATGAAAATTGATAAGTACCTCACAAATCAGGGTTTCCAGAGGAGTCCTTCTGACTCAAATCTGTATGTCAAGACGACTGGTAGTGACATCATCCTTCTGGTTATTTATGTTGATGATCTGATCATCACTGACAGTTCTGCATCTTTGATTCAGGAAATCAAATAGAATTTATGCCATTCTTTTGACATGATCGACCTTGGGATTTTGCACTAGTGCCTAGGTGTCGAGGTTTGGCAACACTCTCATGGCATCTTCATCTCTTTGTCTAAGTATGCAAGGGTTCTGCTAGACACATTCAGAATGCAGGAGTGCAAACCTGCATCTACAACTATGGAGTTTTGCCTGAAGTTGTCAGCCAAATTTGGTTCTCAAGTTGAGAATGAATCCGCATTCAAGCAACTAGTGGGCAGTTTAATCTATTTCACCACCACTAGACCTGATCTGAGTTTTTTAGTGAGTTACATATCATGCTTCATGACAACTCCTACTTCAAAACATTGGGCTGCAACGAAGCGCATCCTGCGCTATGTCAAGGGCACTTCCGACTTTGGTATCCTCTATGGACGTACCAAAGATCCCATACTCATCGGGTACACAAATTCCGTTCAGGGAGGCTCTGTTGATGACAAAAAGTCCACTTTCGGGTATGCCTTCAGTTTGGGCATAGGTGTTATCACTTGGACCAGTAAGAAGCAACAGGCCGTATCTCTTTCCTCGATAGAAGCTGAATATTGAGGAACAGTCAAAGCAGCTTATGAGGCGGTTTGGCTTCGAAGGATGTTTTCAGACATCTTGATGTCTCAAGCAAGTCCTTCACCCCTCTTCGACGACAATCAAGAGGTGCTCAAACTCCCCAAAATCCAGTCTTCTATGAGCGAACCAAGCATACTGAGCTTCACTGTCACTTCATTTGTCAGCTTGTTGAAGATGGATCCGTCAATTTGCAGCATATTCCTACAGCGAACCGGATTGTAGATATTCTCACCAAGTCCCTACTTCCAGAGAAGTTTGTTAAGTTCAGGGGGCTCCTTGGTATAGTAGACAGATTGACAATTAAGGGAGGGTATTAGAATAATATCTCCTTAATATCCTATTTATTATTAATTTAATGGTCAATATCTAAGTTGTTGAGTCAGGTGCAGATGCTGGTGCGCGGATGTGCGATTTTTTTTTGGAGTTTTTGGATGTGTTTATATATATATGCAAAGAAATGCAAGAAATATACAAAATTAAATCTTTTGATAGTATGATACTTCACCATTGATCAAGATATCTGATAGTTCACAAATATTCAAATTGAAATAACTAATAAGCCATATCATATACGTCTATTTTCACAATTCCAATGCAAATCAGAAAATCATTACAATTACAAAATCCAAATTTAGTTCATGATTCAATGTTCATCAATCAAGATTCAAGATTCACTAATCCGAATCAGAATATTAAAAAAAAGATTAACGGTTATTAAGCACATGTTTTTTGTTTAGGAGCAAAAAAAAGATTAAAAATGTTATTAAGCTCATGTTTTAATGTGCTGTAAGTTGTGTTTTTATCAAAAAAAGCATTAGTTTTGACGCTGGGCCTGGATGCTTGCGGAAGCTCACAGGTGCCTTGTGGATGCGCGCAGGAAGCACATCCGGGGCACCCAGATGCTCTGTGGATGTGGTTCCTGCGCGCATCCACAGGGCACCAGAATCTGCATCCTCATCAGAACAAATCTGCTTCCGAATCCAGGCCAGGATGCTGCGAATCGGTAACTAAGGTCAATATTGTAAATCTTGTAAATATTATAATGTTTCTAATATTGTAGATATTCTTTTGTTATTAGAATGTTTCTAATAACAACGATTGTTTAGTGATAAAAACATCGTCTTTGTAAACTATAAATGAGCGTCTTGCTCATTCATTTATTTATCCAATATTGTACCAAATTACTTGTGTAATACCTTGTTTACTAAATGTTGGCTCTCATGAGTTATAGCTGTAATTGAAGTGTAATTTGTGTTTTGTCATCCACTTCATTACTTGACAGACCCAAAATTTGCAACTAAGAAAAGACTTGAAGCACAAATTACACTTAAAAAACAAAAGTGCTATATATCTCAGGTTGGAATTGAAACTATCCAGCATATGTTTCAAGGTGCATTGATATATCTCAGGCTGGAATTGAAACTGTCCAGCATATGTTTCAAGGTGCATTGATTTAAATTCATACCTTGGTGTCAAGTACATGTAAGATGTAGCTCAAGATAATAGGAAATCTAGAAACCTATGTTACCATGTACGTCCTTAAGGCATCTCGCACCTGTACTAAGTACACGTTCACCTAGGGTACGCTTGGGTACACCTTAGCTACCTACCTAGGCGCATGGGTATCCCATGGTATGTACTTGGGTGTACACAAAGGTGCTGAGTGCCAGAAAGTAACAAAAAAAACATTTTTTTGCCTTTTTTTCGCACCAAAAAACCCTAAAATTCCTCCTAAAAGCATCATTTCCCCCAATACGAAGATCATTTTGCTCTCCTCACTCTCTTTTCTCATTTTCTCTATAAACAAATTACCACTTCCAGCCCGCAGGGGAATGAAACATTCCCTTGCACCCCCTCTATTGTTGGGTTTCTCTCACATCTAACACCTCATGTAACTTATCATTGTCATTCAGAAATTTGATAACGATGAGGTGTCTGGGGGTGGAGACCAGAATCAAGAAGTTAGCCAACTAAAATATCACTATTAAATGCCAGTTAATAACAATAAATATTAAATATTTAACTATCAATTGGCATTTAATATTTATCTTTTTCACTACCATTTTGACATTTGGTATTGATCAATGATGAAGTATCATTCAAATGTATTTAGTTTAACAATTCTGTATATTTCTTAAAAAAAATTGTGTGTATTGTGCACCCAAACATACCATAGCCAAGGGAAAGAATTGTCGTACCAGCTCACCCAAACTAGCAACTTAGCTAGAAACGCATTTCATCCTCATTTCCAAGTTAAGAAAAAGGGCATTGCTGCCTTTTTTATGTTTTCCCCTATTTTGTAAACCGGGAAAATTGTTAATTGTTTATTAAGTTCCACTCCATTAATAGGTTTTTTCAGTTGGTATTTTGTCAGTGTTGCTCCAAGTTTCTGAGATGGGGGGTGTGGGGATAGGGTTTTGTGGACGGTGAAAAATTTCCTAGATTTTTGGGATGGTGAGACAGCTAATAAAAATTATATTAAAAAAACACTATTTAAAATAAAAAATAAAAAATTGATTAAAGCAAGTGAAAGAAGAGGCCCAATAATTTATATCTACGTTAATAAAAATTGGAAACATAGAACCAAAAGTATGTTTCTTTGTTTTATTGCAAGCATATTACAAGTTTTCACTTTTTAAGCTTGTGACTTGCTGGATTTGGTGGAACATTAGCACCAGCGTCGATTATGGCCTTCCATTACAGATATGTGTCTCATTATCACAAGAAAACTGATGCTAAATATGTCAAAAGTTAAAACAAAACCTTAAAGTTGATGGGTAAAATGATTGAGTTAGCCACAATTACTAGTAGCTTGAAGTAGCTTTGAACAACTCTATATTTTGATAAAACTCAAAAAGGAAAACATATTAAATCCTAGATCACATTATGACAAAAAATAGTCAGATAATGATACCTGAAGTTTTAAGAACATTATATATATATATATATATATATAATAATACACACACACACACATATTACTGTTACCCAAATTTTTCACATGCGGGATAGCAGTCATAACAGTAAAAAATTTGCATAAAGATACATCCCTTTAACATTACTGTTCAGCCAATATAGATGAATACATTACTATTACATTCATATTATCAGATTTTATTTGTACTCTAAGTTT
>MU227207.1:3144486-3157828 GCA_018584345.1 Thuja plicata
AGTGAGCTATTTTGTTCCTATACCACTTTTTCATGCATTTTGTATCCTTTTTTGGCTTGCAGATTTTGGAGAGAGGGCATATAGTGAACATATCGTTCCTAAGTGCTTGGAAGGCCATTTTTGTAATTATTTTGTCAGATTTTTGAAGGAATGAACCAGATATTTTGACTCATATTTGTGAATTTGTTTCGATATTGGATGTTGTTTTCATCTTTTCTAACAAGTGTCAAATCATTCATTATCTAAAGGAAGTGAGTAGATTTATGTTCCTTCTCAAGATAATCAATTGCTCCAAGGCCTTGTATGAGAAATGTATGTTTGTTAATTATCCAAGCCGTTTGTGGTAAAACCCTGATAGCATGCATCTATTAACCTATATGTTGAGCAGAGATTCAGGGTGTTAAGATCTTCATTTGTAAGTCAGGATTGAAGTTTCATGTTTTTGCAAAGTCTGAATTCATTCTTGGTGTATCACCCCGTTTTCCCTTTCAGTTTTAATCTCTTTTCCCTTTTCCCCATCAAGTTTCGAATCAGGAGGTGATATCTCGAATCAAATAGGAACCGGCCTAGAATCCGGAGACTCTTCCTCATCCATAGTTCACCCACAACTAGAGGAAGTTTCCATTGTGAGGATGGAATTGTCGTGTAGCCCTAATGCCTGAGTTAGGGCGACAATTCTAAGCCTGAACAATTACAAAAACCCATGTGAGGGATATTGCAAATTTTGCTATTACTAGATCTGGTCGGATAGAGCAGGTGACCGTACATAGCTATTAAAAGAAGCTAACCTTGGGATAATACAAAATTAAAACAGTTAATAGCTATGTGCCCCCAAGTTTCTAGGATGGGGATGACAAAACATGTTTCTGGTATGGGGGTACTTTTTGGCCTTTTCTAAGGGGACAATAAGGGACATTTATTAAAAAATAAAGGAAATTTACAAAATGTAAGGAAATTTCAAATATTCATATAGTAACATTGATATAGCATTCTTCATAGACATTATAGATCCTTTGTGAGCATGGGTAACTGGATAGGAATTATGATGTTCTTTATATATACATATGAGCATGAGTTAATAAAGACATTTTATACTCGAGTGAGGGATTTAGTATTAAAGTATTCCTCAAGCTTTCAAGACTGCATGTTTTGTTGTCAAACTCATTATCAAAGAGGAATGGTGAAGTAAAAAGATAACTGATTATGTTCTAGTTTGACCTTAGATGGGACTGTTCTATGGTTGTCTATGCAAATACATTTTTGCATTATGAAAATGGCATTTCCTGCCAACTATGACATGTATTCAACAATCTTATGACTATCGCATGCCAACTTTTTCTATTGCAGTCATTGTATACTAAACAAGTTCTCCAATGTATAATACAAGACAATCCTTGATTGTGAAGATCTAGAGATTTACAATAGGGGATATGTATTTTGTAGATTTTGTAATTATGATTCATCATTGGTCTATTACTTGATTAGACTTATAGTTTGATGGGGTTTGGGGGCCATGCCCCCAATGAAATCGAGGGGCAGCACCCCTCATGGGATGTGGAGGCAGTGCCCCTCACAGGGCCCCAAGGTAGTGCCCAAATTAGCCCCTTAGAAACCACATAGACCTTCAATGAAAACCACCATTTTCACATTTTTTGTAAATCCTAATGGATATATCATAAACCAAACAAGCATTGGAAGGTATATTTTTTTTAAAAATGTGAGTGAAATTGTCCATAAGTATGTTGCAGGACGGCTAGCTGTCTCCGGGAAAAACGGGGGACGTTTGGACGTACACTACAATTTTTTTGAAGTCCCTGGACAGTTTAAAATTTGGCACAAAATGGGGACGGGGAGGGGATGTTTCCTAGGTGTCCCCGAGTCCCCAAAACGTCCTCTATAGGGGACAAGGGTAAAATACTAAAAAGATAGGAGACACTTCCCCGGGGAGCATAGGTTAATAGGGATGACTGATTAAAACAAAATGGCCATGCCAACTAATCATCTTCATTCTTTTCCACCTCATTCATTTCTTGCTTCGTCCTCCCCTTCCCTCTGCAGTATTGCAAAAGATAAGTGATCTCCATGGTGGGTGTCATGACTATGGCACATTTCAGAAAACAATATGCCTAGGCTTGCATATGTCTTCATTCCACCTCAGGGAGCCCCTGCTAGTGATTTTTCTTGCTACCTTCAATCCTAAGAGAAAACATAAGACCTAGATCATGAGATTTAAAACCTAGACCATATATTCAACACTATCCACAAATTGAAGACAAGAAAACATAACATAACAGGCATGAAAGCCTTCTTCACTTAGAGCTCCACCAAACTCAGGAGGGCGTTCCTACTAACAGATCCGAACAATATCATAAACTTATCTTGAACAACAACTTCAGACCTTTAAAAGTGGATAGTTCTCAAATCAACAGGTAATGAGTGTTTAAACTTCATCAACCTTATGCACAATCCCACTTGCATTTAACATTTGCTGAGAACAAAACTAGCCTATTCCTATACTAACAACATGAAAGTAAAATGATTTGATTTTGAAATTTGTTTCTGAAAATGCTTCAAGTTCTATGACAGACCAATGTCTAATCTTGGGCTACAAAGTTAAACATGAAACTACAATAGAGATCCTGTGAACGAATGAAACCAGTAGATATCTAGATGTTACTGCATTACAATAACAAACTCATTCATTTTGTCATGAAGTTCTTCTTACAAATCCAGTTTGTGTATCCAAAACCACTAATACCCACTCAAAAAATTTAACTCTTCCCTTAGAAGAGACCCATGAACAGATATTACAATGACAAAGAAGACTGCAAAGCCAACTCCATGTACCCTTAACACTTTGAAGTTATATAGATTTGAATACAAAATTCTAGATCACAGCTGCCTGAACAAAGTATCTAACTCTTTCCCTGAAAGAGGTCAATGCACAGACAACACAACCACAGGAGATCTATAGAGATGAACTGACAATTCCTTGAAGCATTCAATTCATATGATCACGAAAGTACCAATCTGGAGACAACCTCATGACAATAGCGTTGTACCTGCACAAACTGATTGACCTTTACTCACAAAATCACATTAGCACAGTAGACATTCTATGTGCAACCTAAAACTAGAAATATAACTCTATTTACATGCATGAAGTAAAATTTCAGCACCTATACATAAGAAAAAGAAGGAGAATATAAAGAGGAAGAAAGAATTCTAGATTGATTTTGCTGATGACACCTGTCCTCCTTCACAATCTGATCTGCATACTCATCCCTCTTCAAACTGCTTTTGAACTGGTCTGCTCCTACATCCCTGACACTTGGCACATTTCTCATTTCTCTTTCAACTGAAAACACTTTATCCCTGTTTTTTATCTGAAAATGTCTGCATTCTGTTATCATTCTCTTTGCAACTAGAAATATTTGATTCCTTTTTCCTTCTCCGGTGAAATAAGCCCTTTTCATAACAAACCTTCACTCAGGCACTTCAAAGGGCATTTTACCATTTTAACACTTTAACTTTCATGAAGAAAATTGCACTTTGAGTAAAGACATTTCTGATTTCACTCATAAGCTAAAAAAGAAATCACTCCCTTGGGCAATAAATACTTTGAAATATTTCATAAATCATCTTATTGATAAAAACATTTTCACCCCTTTATTAAAATACTCTATATCTGTTTACGTTCAACTGTCTTACTGGGTAAAAACAAAACATTCATTTCCCTTTATGTAAATATTTCCTGCTGTGAAAACATTTTCTCCATTTAGTGAAAAATCAAATTTGTCATAATATTTATTACTCCTGTGCAAAATGTGTTCACGTTCCACTAAAAGCTAAGTTACCATATTTGCCCAGTCATGTGCAAATTCGAAATTTGATTCGCTGGAAATTTGTAATCGTTTCGAATTTGATGCAAATTCGGTTTTTCTCTGAGAAATTCGCTGCAAATTCTTCAAAACGGACCTTGGTCAACTTACCTTGCATTTGAGCGAATTTCGAACGAATTTGGGCGAATTTGGCATTCTGACTTTTGTTGACTTTCAACGGTAGTTTTTTAACATTATTTTTTTCCAAACTAAACCTAAAAAGCACGGCATTTTTATCTGTCACGCGGCGTTTTTGTCTCACGACATTTTTGGTCTCCATTCTGAGTGGCGTTTTTGGTCTCCAAACAATTTTTGGTCTTCCTTAGCGGCTAGCAGCGTGTATTCTTCTTCACTCTGAGCAGAGCTAGCAACGTGTATTCTTGCTGTATGTGTCTTCCTCTTCATTCCTGCCGTCTTTCCTCAGCTAGCAGCAGCGCGTGTTATATACGCAGGTTGAGGTCCTAGCAGCAAAACCCGTGGATGTGATTAGCTACAGTAGAATGATGATGATTTGTTTGATGATTTTTGATGATATTTGATCACTGATGACTGATTATTAATGTTGCCATTATTGTTTTTGAACTGAAACGTTGATATGGTGGTGTATTTTCACATTTTGTTATGTCATTTGAACTAAAATGACAATATATGTGGTGGTGTATTTTGCTATGTTGCTTTATTATTAGCATAGTAATGTATGAACTTTAAGCTGCTGTATATATATATATATATATATATATATATATATATATAATTCTTGTACGGACGAACCCAAAACGAATCGAACCTGGCCCAAAAAAAATTTGGACAAATTTCGAACCCGCATCTGAACCAGAATCCAAACCGGCAACTTAGAGTAAAAGTGTTAATTCTCTTTTTAAGTGAAAGTGTATAACTTTTCTGTGTAAAACAATTTCCTGTTTCACCCCATTTCAATCCTATTTATTTTAACCAGTTTTTGTACTCCTGTGTTTGACACTTAACCAAATATTCAGCTCACATCTTTCTTTAAGCACATTGGCATTTTGATTTTCAATATTGGCATGCTGATCAAATCTGCAAGCATCTTCAAACATGTAGTTCACGGTTCACCCTTTTCATGGTAAAAGTGGAAACATTTAAACCGGCCACATAACCCTCACATCATTGCAGCAAAGTGGAAAGTATCCCCCAAAATCATAACAGCAAACATAAAAATTTGAAAGGAAATGCATAGAAGAAAATATGCTGCTGCCCTATATGCCTTGCATTCCACATTTTTTCCCTAATTTGAAGATTTCAACGCTCCCTTACAAGTACCATTTTGTGCTTATGCTGCAATCAATTTATTCAATCTTGAGAACAGATTTTACAGGGCTCTGTCCAATCTTGTCTATGCAGCCTTCTATGCATCGTTGTTTATTTTCTTACATGGATACATCGGTGGCTACTGCTGCTCCAGAGAATATCCATTTCCATAATCCACTAGCACACAGAAATGTAGAAATCATTGCATTATTTAAATCTGAGATGAAAATGTCAAATTTTGATCTCAGATTTGCTTATTTCCCATAGCTGCATCCCATGCACCAATACAACGCCCCTTTACTGATTTTTGTCATGAACAACAATAAAACTCAATATCTCATCAATGTTGCTGCCATCTGGATTCCTTATTTCATCACACATTCTTTCTTATCAAGCACGATGATAGACATGACTGTCAAGCACCTCTCCAGTCACTTGAATAAAAGATTGCATTTTCTCCCATACGGCTGCAAGTAACCATTTTAAATCTCCACTTTGTTGACAAGTTTGGCACTCTCATTTGGCTCAGACTATGGATATTACAAGGAGAAATGAACAGAAGGTGTTTGGCACTTCAATCATACTAACTTAAGAGAAATACAAAGAATTTGATGTGCTATAAAACACGCCATTACCAACTGATTTGCAACTTAGAACAACACCATTAAATGCAAATTGCAAGCACTTTCAAACAACACGTGTCTTGTGTGAACCCTCTAATCTGCCCTGTGAAAGCTCTCTGATAACCACCTCCTTTGTCATTGAAATCAACAAATTATGAGAGAAATTTGATAATGGACCCCTTTCTCATTGCTGCACAACACAGATTTGGGCGCATCTTTTAATTTTTATCTTATCTGCTGCTCACCTACTTCACCCAATTTGCACCAGTATGTTACTGCAAAAATGTAGATGTGCGCACATGGAGCAGTCATTGTGCATTTTCGCTGATCCTTTTAGAGAGGTATAGAACTGCCTGGTACTGCGTGCAGGCACACAAAGAGAACCATCTACATAGTCACTGTATGAACGCCTCCCAGAAAATCAATATGGATGTCCTTTGCTTTGCTAATCATTTCCGTTTCACAATGTATTATTGTGCCCAAATTTGCTGTGTAGAAGCTCTTTTAAAGCCGTCCCAATCCCTGCCAATTTCTACGCACCCTCTTTATTGAGTTGCTATTCACTAACCGCTGGTCTTAGCATTGGTTTGGAAATTTGTAAAACCTTTTGAACCAATCACTCCATGCATACCATGCAATCATTTCATTCATTCCTTGAGAAGACATCTCAAAAGAACTCTATTAAATAGTAAGTGTGCCCCCTCAATGTTTCCACATTTTGCATACACACCAGCGTATTGACGGATACCCATTCTATCTCGATGCTCCCAACTTGACACACACAGAGCGGAATGCTGGCCAAGGCTGTGGAATTTGGCATAACGCCTGCAGACTTGCGACTATTACCGTTCTCAAATTGCAATCTCAGTCTCTGTAATTCTTTAGCTGTCTCTACCCATCATCGAGAATCTGCGACTCCTTTACAATTGCTTCCACAATTCTTGCCCTAACCCTAACCGTATAGGGAGAAATATTAAAATATTTTGTAGTGTTTTGGTACTACATTTATGTTCTTCTCTGCTTCGCAACCCATTTCTGGTATCTCAATTTTAGGTTGCGAGAGTATTCAATTTAAACAATTTATGAAATGAAAGTTTTTAATAACGTCCAGGAGGACAAACAGCCTATGGGACCATGGGTAGCCAACAACAAAATGAACGAGCGGAAACCAAACGCAGCAAGCCCCACCAACTAGATTTCTTTTTCTTTCTGCGGCTTGGATCTTCTGCTGTGTAATTTGGTTAGGAAATCTGCTACCCTTGTGATCTTTTCTTCTTCAAACAAATTTCTCAAGGTGTTCACTTTTAAGGTATCAATGTAATTCTCCTGGATATTTTTGTAGGCTGAGCACTCTATGATGTAATGCCATTCGGTCTCCACTACCACTTGAGTGCAATAACAACATCTTCTATCTGCCCACCCTTCTTTAGGTATCCCCATCTTCGGGTTTCACACCTAAGTTTAATTTTTCACTCCTCCAATCGCTACCCCGCAACACCTTATGGAATATGCCATATACCCTTGCGGTGCTGCACCTGTATGACGCGTGGCAAGGGAAAGAAAATATTTTATTAAAACCTCTCTCCAACACTAAGTGGGCCCACAGACCTTTGTGGCTTATAATAATTTTTTATTTGCATACTGGAGGTTTGCCGCATGATCGCAGCTTCTTTTGGGCGGCAAAAATTATAGATGCGAGGATGCGGAAATTGCACACATGGCAGGAAAGAATATAAAATATTAGAAATCCTCCAGCATTGTTCAAAATTTTTTTACGGGGCCCACCATGTCCTTGAAGCGGCAAATTCTAAGCTTTGAAATTTTATTCAAAAGCTTTTATTTAAAATCATCCCATTTAAAAATGATTTAAAATAGACTCTATTACTATACCTTTGTCCCTCTGTTGCAAATTTAAGTCATTTAAACAAATAAATGACTTAAATAAAATTTCTTTAATACCAATATTGGCGGAGAAAGGTTTGCAAATATCATTACCTAAATCATTAAAAATTATTTAAATAAAATTGGATTTTAGGCTCGCTTATTTGGCCCTTTGTTCGCTGATGAGTGTCGGGTCCCTTGAGGGCCCGGCCTAAGAAAATTTCACATTGAAACAAATTTTCATTGCAACTGCTTAAACACAATCCTCTGTGCACTTTAAGCAAAATACACCAAGTTGGTGGCCATTAAAATCATCCTCTGATATCTCTGCATTTGACCTGAAACATGTCAAGTAGTCTCTGGAAATGCCTTGAAAAAATTGATCAAATGACCTTTCTGGGCCATGAAAACACACAGATCTGTAGATTCCTGATATGAGAATATGACCCTAAAACGAATTTGCTTGACACTTTCAGGATTAAGAGATATCAACACTCAAAGTTAGCCATTTCATTTATTTTGCAACTGGACATGTCCAAACACATGTAAACCCTGCCAAGAATGCAACCTGAAAAAATATTAAATCAAACCCTGAGAACGCCATTTGGCACTATCATTCCTTCATGTTCGGTGAGTATGTGTGCAAAAGGGTTTTGCCTGATTCAACTCTGGGTGCAAGATAGTACTGACCAAACTTGACCATTCTGAAGCTCTCTGAAAGTGTAGATGTGTAAACACTGTAAATTGACTTTGGACTTGGTCTTTTAAAAAATAACAAATCATCTCCTGAGGCTCCATCACTGATCCTGGTAGTACATTTAGATGTAGACAATACACAGAACCAACCCTCATGGCATAGAAGTCATCAGACACCAAAAATTGCTCCATGAAAATGGCCATCTGGAGAACAAAATACTGTGAACATTGAAAATCAGTAGAAATCGCCTTTGGATTGGGCTTGGTAAACATAGCAAACAAAGACATTGGGTCTAAGAATGGACATGGGGGCTCTCCGATATGCTGACAGTATGGGGAAACATTCATTTTGTCATAACAATCAATAGGATGCAAATTTTAGGCCTTGAAAGTAGGTTACTCTGTTAAATCAGAGAAAGTGCAGAATGCAAGTATATGTTGAGGCCTCAAAATGGGTACCTGAAAAAGTCATCAGAACTGACTGTGGGAAGCTGAAAGTGAACAAACATCCTTAATGATAAGCAATCAACATGCTTCCAAAGCCATTTTGCATGACAATCACTAGACACCAAGATATTCAATTTCAAACTAGGTCACTTACAAAATTTTTCACAGGGGTGCGCCTAGGTGTCGTAGTCAAATTTCATATCAAATCACTTCAAATTCCTTTTGAATTAAGGTGCCAACAGCCCAATACTAGGATGAAAGGAGTCTAGGGGCCCATGATCACCCCATCATTAATTTGCGTAACCCCATTCTTTGAGGGAAATCCAATCCCAAAATCTCTTTCTCTATGACCATTTCCAAACGTGGTGCCATCAGTTATGGATCAGAATCGTGGCCTCTGCCCTACCCTAGTCCATGGATTCAGCCATGTCCAAAAGCACCCCAACTAAGATTGGTGCCATGTCCATATTGACTCTGTACCCATGGTTTATAGACTTGAACTCATCTTTAAGCACTAAATTGAGTGTGTGTAGCATGGTCACTTGTATTGTCTTGAATATTTTCTTCATATGTAGATTTGTTATGTTCCCTAGAAATGCAACTTTCCTCTTCTTTGAAATGAGGCAAATGGTGGTATCCATACTATGAAGATCATAGCAATTGTATGCACCTTAGCAAAGAGGAGAAGAGTAATTGAATAGTGTAGGTGTGATTAATAGCTCTCACCAACACCGAAATGCTTTCACTGCCTCTTCCAAGCATTGATGATCCTTGTTAAATTTCTACCACAGATTCTTTGCATGTCTGAACCAGTTGTCACCAAGGGTTATCATAATGTTATGCACCTACAAATGGTGTGTGTGAGAAGCTTGGCATTTTATACAATTGTGATAATTTGCAATCCCATTTGTGTGATTCTTTCGTGCAATAATAGATTGAGTGTGGTGTCAAGAGTCCAACACACCTGCCTAAAATTTATAATTTTATTCATTCTCTTCAAGCTTATCAATAGCATAGTTTTCCAGATATTTTGCCTCCTTATTAATCTGTGTGTGTGTGTGTGCTACATTGTAAAAGTTGTCAATGAATTCATATATGCCAAATCTCTTGCAAAATCTTCCAACTCAGGGATCCTTACTTTCAAATTGCATTGATTATCTCCTTCGACCTGCACATTGCAAACACCAAATTTTTTTCATACCTAAAGGCCTAGGAGGAAGGTCAATGCCTTTGCTTTGCTGTTGGTGCCATCTTTCAGTTTCTTTGAGGATGCTTCAATAAGATTTCCGTTTTTGTCTTGACTAAGCATCCCATGCCTGATCTTCCCGTGTTTTCTCTCATTGCCCCATCAAAGTTCTTCTTCATTCAGCCTGCAGGAGGGGGAATCCACCTGATTCCCACACGTGGATAATGGGTAGATTTATCTCTGAGGACCACTTGAATGGGGGAATTCAGCACTATAATATTATCACCCAACTGTTGCTGTAGATTGGTAGAATTTTTTGAATGTATAACAATGACAGTATAGATGACCTTGAAGCTAAGAGGATATGGTTGTTTCTGGACTGAGTTTGGGTGGATGAAATAACAAGTTTCCCATCAGTATTGATTTGATCTTTTTCCTGTTTGGCATCACTAACAAACTAATTATTTTGTACAAGGGGTATTATGTAAGAAAGATCACACTGGAGAAAAAATTAACATTTTTCTTAAATCTAAACAAAACCTATCTCAAAGAAAATACAAGTACCTTGGTCTTACACTCAGAAAGTTCAGTAACAGATTATATTAAATTTTTTATAATATTCTCTTTCTGACTCGTAGTGTCAGCCAACCTGCAGCCATAACATTGAATTTCATGTAAAGTTTGATGGGTGGGGTATCTCACAGGGACATCGGAGACAATGGGTTGCTCCACTTCCTTGGTGCATAGTTTTGCATGTTGTTTGACTAGAATTGAGCCTCTAAGGTCGTTAATATTTGCCTATGTATTTCATACCCAATACAAGAAAGAAATTGCCAAATGGCATGAAAAAAGAGGGGTTTATCTTGAAAGGTATCCTTCTTTATGGTAGTGATACAAACACTCCTCTCTTTTGCGGTGGCTTGGACTTATTATATTGCATCCCCTGTATCATTTTAATTTAAACTGAGGTACGATACACGTGAATTTTGCATAAAGATGCTATCGAAAGTTGAAACGGTGACCTCAATGGGGGAAAAGCAGAATATGAATTTTCTGTTTCATGCTCGCCTCATTGAAAATGTGTACTCAATATTTCAGATAAGGTATATTGATTCTGAACAGAAATACGATTTCACAGTCGAAGGGCCACTTTATTTATTTTTACTTTTCTTGATAAATCTTGTATACAAGAACTGTTAGTTGTTATAAAACTTGATAGTTTGATATAAAACAATGAGATGAAGTCTCCTTAAATAGAAAAGTACAAGATGATGTTTCTAAACAAAACAATCACTAACTGAATACGAAAATAGAAACTAACTAATAAAACTAAATTCACTAAAGATGACCATTAGAAACATTACATTATTATTTTAATACCCCCCCTTAATGGTCATACTACTAAGTTGAACTAACTACCCTACAGAAAACAATCTGTAGGTCTTTTGGTCATGGATGCATAGAAGGCTGCCCCTTCTCATCAAAATACTCTGTGACATGAGCCTGTTGTTGAGACCCTCCTTGAATTTGCGGAACATCTGGAAATGACCAAGATAACCACAAACCATCCAACCTGATGTTGGGAAACAAAGGTAGCACCCCCTGTAGCTAGAGACACCAAGATGAAACTGAAACCATGATATTGAGGAAAAATCAGTAAACCCTTGTGTAGATGGTTGTCATAGCAACTCTAAGTGCAATCCATAACATCTGCAAGAAACCACGATTTTTGTGGGAAAAATCGCCAAAACCCTCCTATGATTTTTTTTTGGGAAAAATAAAAAAACCCTGAGACTAGCAATACCAATCATGATTTTTTTTTTCGGAAAAAACCATAAAACTCGGAAACAATTTTTGAGGAGAAATATGATCTAAACCAAACACAATCCGAGACATGGATTATAATACAAAACTTCTTTTTTGAGGAAAAAGCGGTAAAACCCTTTTAGAAAACAATTTTTAAGGCAAAAAAATTGCACAAAGCCCACAATAATTTTTTTATGGACAAAAGTTATAAAACCCTTCCAGAATTTTTGAAGGAAAAAATTATGAAAACCCACCAAAATTATTTTAAAGGGAAAAAATTGTTAAAACCCGCCCACTAAATTTGTAAGGACAAAAAATTAGAAAACCCATCACCATGATTTTTTGTGAAAAAAAATCAGAAAATTCACAATTGTGATTTTTAAGGACAAAATAATGCAAAACCTTCGCACTGTAGAATGCAGGTCACAACTGTGGCAAGTAAAACAACCATCGTAGAAACCTTCATGCAGAAAAACACCAGACTTTGCATTCCTTGAGTGCATTGTTCATGGCATGCACACAACATGGAGTCCACCAAATATGTCTGTATGCTGCCTCAATAAGCCTCCCTGCAGCTCTACACACATGTGCTGCATCTGTCACTACTTGGACCACATTTTGTGGCCCAATCTCCTCAATAGCTGTTTGAAGGATGTCAAACTGAAAATCAGCATCCTTTCGATGCCTTGAGCAATCAATTGCCCTGAGAAAGAATGGGCCCTCTGAGCATGTAACTATGATATTGATGAGTGGACGGTTTCTAATGTCCGTCCACCCATCCATGATAATGCTGCATCCAGACTCCTCCCAACACTCCCTCATGGTCTCCATCGTTGTACTAATCTTGGCATACTTTTTATCCAAGATTGTGGTCCTCAATTTGTGCTCACCTGGTGGCACAAATGATGCTTCTCCCCCCTCGCAACCAACTGCATCATATCCTTATAATAAGGAGATCTAGCTACATGAAGTGGTATGCCATTGGAAAAAAAGTACCAATGGAATCCTCTATCTCCTCTTTCAAGCGCACATTAAATAAATCTGTTATGGGGTTACTTTCAATTGTCACCTTTCGTTTCCCCTCGCTAGGTTGTGCTTCAGCCGCAACACTAAAAGTGGAAGAAGGTCCCGAGGCTGCCCCTGCGAATGATGTTGCTCTCGGCTGCGATCTAGGAGTAGGAAAACGTGGACTCCTCTGTAATTGCTGCTCATGTGACTGCTGAATACTCTGAATCTGTTGCCTATTAGATAAGGTAGTAGGCATTGCAATCCCAAGTCATCTGGAATACCCCAAAGCTTGTTGAATTCAATTCTATAATGCAAATTTTTAGGTTTATTCAAAAAATCACGTACTCCCACACCTTTTCTTGTCCAAAAGAGGACGTGTGCATTCACTCTAGTGATGCTGCCAAACCAATCTGTACCACAAATGTTGCATTTCCACTTTCTTGTGCCACCACCTGATTGTGTTCGAGCAGTTATCCTCGTTGCAAACTGTCTAAGAGGAGATTTAGGATCATATTTACCCCTAGCCC
>MU227207.1:3158500-3193073 GCA_018584345.1 Thuja plicata
AAAACCATAAAATGAATGCAAATGAAGCCCCATATGGTTTTCTATCATTTTAGCACAAGAAGTGGACCCCACATGGCTTAGGGTTGAAAAACGAAACACTAAACATTATTATAATGTTGTTTTTTTTAAAATTACTTTATTTTATGTGCTTTGACGGGGGACGTCCGTGCATCCCCTTTTGGGGTCGAGGGACGTTTTGGCGTCCCCGTTCCCCAAAGGGGGACGTGGGGACGTCCCCGCGTCCCCGACGAATGGTGGCCACTTGGTGGCACCGCTGGAAACGCGGGAACGACGTCCCCCCATCCTGGGTGCGTCCCTGTCCTGGGTGCGTTAGGGATTTGGGGGGGAGGGACGTGTCCCTGTGTTACTCTGCTTTCAGCATTTGAACCAACTTGTGATTTGTATACTTATGCATGTAAATCACTAACAATTGAATATTTCTAAAATTTATATAAAATATAATAATTAAGAAAGTTTATTTACACCAAACGAAATATTTAAAATTGTTACAAATCTTTTCTGTGTTTTTGGTTTAGAAAAAAAATAATTCTTTTTAAATCGACATCTGTGAGGATGTTTGGCGATCCCTGGGATGATCAAGGGACATAGGAGATGTTCCTGGCCATCATGCAGACTGCCAAATGTCCCTGAGAGGTTTCTTGTTCCAGATCCTTGTTTGGGGAACATTTAAAAGATTTCAAAACAGTTGGGGATGGCAAGAGGATGTTTTGTGGCTATTCTCGCATGTCCGAAACTGGAGGGAGATGAGAATCCCCAAGAAAGCCTCTGGTGCATCTTCATGTACCCCAAATTGAAGTTTTTCAGCTGATGTTGACCAATTTGTTAGTTATGAGTGAGATGATTGGCCCAGAATATAGTAGTTTAAACAACTTAAAGCTTGATTCTTCTCTTTAAGTGCTGTACTTAACTTTATTTAGTATCAGTTCTTCCATTCTTATGATGCTATCAAGAGTTCCAACGGTTCAGAAAAAATCTTATTTAATTTTTACTATTCAATTAATTATGCAGCACAAATGTCTTCTATGACATTTTTAATGGGATGTTTCGGACATAACATTCTTTTCTATTCATCTGCCAGTCTTTCTTATTTTGATACTTGCATCTATGTTTTCTGATATTTTAAGATTATTTTTTCACATTTAAGTTAAATGGTACAATTTCTCATGTTTATGTTCAATAGAATGGAGAAAAGTTCAACCTTAAAATTTGTTATATAGCTTATATTATGCTATAACATATATTAACTTCTCCAATCTCTTTAAAGTGGTCCATTTCTTATTTATGAACTAGGTATATTCAAATGTATGAACTATTACTTCTATTCAGAATTATTCAGCAATGATGTGCTTCTGAGTATTTATGCATTCTTTTCTATGAAATGAAGCTGATTGAAGATCAACCTGTTCTCCAAGCATTCAAATTGATGAGTGAAAAGCGTGTAGGAGGGCTTCCAATTATTGAGAAAGAAGGAAACAAAGTTGTTGGTAACATAAGTTTAAGGGACATCCAGTTTCTGCTGATGGCCCCTGACATATATAAAGAGTTCAGGTATAATGGTTGCTGTAGTCTGCCTAGCCATGTAAATGTTCTATCATTTTCTGCTTGTGCCTGAAAAATCAAGTGCGCCTACAGTCAAATTTGTCCTAATGTAGAACTAAGGACATTATTTTGTTGCATTGCAGATCTGTCACAGCAAAGGCCTTCTGTACTGCTGTTAGATCTCACCTCCGGCTAAAGAAAGAGGCACCACCTGTCTTGGAGGACGTGATCACATGCCAAAAGACTGACACTATTGAAAAAGTCATATTGAAGTTGGATAACGCAAGGATACAAAGGATCTATGTTGTTGATAGTCATGGTGATTTAGAGGGTGTTGTAACTCTACGGGATATAATATCAACATTTGTTCAGGAACCTCCTGGGTATTTTGGAGATTTCTTCTATCAGGTGGTGCCTTTACCTGGGAATAGCACCGTGTGAGATGTATTTGTATGATGACCTGTAGAATTGAAAACCGGGTATAGTGTGATAATAATGGTAAATAGAGTTTTAAATATGAAAATTTTGTGCAAATATTTATTGATCCATTTTGTTGGAAATGCAGTTAGTAATGCTTTCATTGGTTACACCAATGAACCAATTACATGTGAAGATCAAATGTGTAGAATATTGTGGTTTCTGATTTTGTGTGTGTACAAATTGTCAAATAACTAATAAGAGATGCCATGAGCTGCACTTTTTGTTAGAATACTCACATATCTTTCAAATCACAAATGCTTTTGCTTTTCAAAAGTACCAAGTATTATTCTGGTGGCCAAATTATTTGAAGAATTGAAAAGGGAATTATATTTGTGAGCTGTTAGTTTATCCATGGATAAATAAAAAGGGAAAAAGAAATAAAGTGCTCGTGGCGGGACCTAGGTCTCTCTTCACATTTCTGGGTGGTCTACTTTCTAGTTTAGCTAAATTTAGTATTCTTAGTAACTTTTCACTTTTGACATTCATGCATGTTTACTTCAAAATTGATGATTGTGGGCTGGTTACGTGGTTCGCTGCTTGCTACTTCGCACCTAAAGGTTCAATGTTTTACAAGAAGAGAAATCTTGACAATGAAGACCCTTATGCAACTTAAAGAAAGATATTTCTGCTTTCAGCTCTATAGGAGACACAATCCTAATTGGGGATTTTAATTCTAGGACAAGTAATCAATCTATTCAGTTGGGCAACGAGACGACAGAGGACAGTAACCCCTTGTGGCTAGAGGAGAGTGAAGATAATTTCAGTAAAAGGACTTCGCAAAATGAGAAGGGAAGTGTTTCGCATTTTGGGGCTGAATTGTTAGGTCTTTGTAGTCTCCATGGTTTGGTTATATGCAATGGCATGAAGTATTGGCCAAGATCAAGTGGCATCACTTGTAAAACGTACAATGGACAACGCGTCGTAGATTATGTGATATGCTCTCAAACAACCATTCTCAAGTTGACAGATTTCAAGATTGAACACTGCCCTACAAAGTTAATTATGATCATATGCCTCTTTTTATCAAATATGGTGTTAATTCAAGGGGGCTGCAAAGTGGGCAGACCCAAGGCACTGGTATAAAAGGTCACAAACAGGGTAAAATATTTATAAATGAGGAGAATCATGAACTTTTTATGCTGCTCTTAAACGACAGCTTGCATTGATTAGCAACAATGCTGATCCCAAGGACAACAACTGTGAGAGTGAACACTTGAGCAACGACATGCTGGTTCCAATAATTCATAGTGCCCTAAGGGAGTGTAAGAGATCTAGACCAAGGAGGGGCATATTAAACACCTTTCCGGCTAACCCTTGGTATGACGAAGAATGCAAGGCAACAAAAATATCTCTTAAAGAGGGAGAATCTAGCAAAGAAAACACTTACGCATACAGATAGTTGATAAAAGCCAAAAAGGAAGGTTATGTGACTGCTCGAAGGAAAGAGTTAATCTCTTTAGGGAAACATAATCCTAAGGGTTTGTGGAGAAAATTGTAGCATAAGAGAAAACAAGTAGAAAATAACATCACAAATACTCAATGGTTGGAATATGCAAAGCTGTTATACGAAAGGCCAAATGGGGTGGATAGTCCACCTATAATTAATACTTCAGATGAGCTATTTTCTATTGACGACATTAAACTGGGTATAAAAAACCTGACAAATGGTAAAGCAAAAGATATCGATCGGTTGCAGGCAGAATTTTTGAAGTGGGGAGTGGAACTCTTGGCTCCACACATCAAGGATATCTTCAACATGGTCACAAAGGGCAACTTTCCTATTGAGTGGACTACCATCGTTGTTATTCCTCTTCACAAGAATGGTCACATCAACAATCCCTCTAATTATCGTGCCATTATGGTGAATCCCCTTCTTGGAAAACTCTTTGGGAGTATGTTAGAGCGTAGAATCAGCGACTGAGTAGAAAAAGAAGAGAGGAGCAAAGGGACAGGCGGGACTCAGACCAAAACATTTTACTATTGATCATTGCATCACTCGAAGACATTTCATTGAAAAAGTGTGGGAGAAGCTTTTTGCTGTTTTGTGGACTTTAAGAAGGCTTTTGACACCGTTCCTACGGATAAGTTGTGGCACAAAATGTAAGAGTTAAGAGGTCTCAATAGAGTTAAGGGTTGCAGTTTATAAGCTGTATGAGCGGGTCAAACCCAAAATCATAACTAAGGAGGGCATGTCTGAATGCTTTGGGAGTGACAGGTGTCAAACAAGGGCGTCTTTTATCCCCTACTTTGTTTGGTCTCTACATTGATAAATTGGAGGAGTGGTTAAAAAAGGCCAATGGGGATGACATACATTTGGTGGGTTATGTGGTGAGGCTTCCTTTGTACGTCGATGACCTTATTCTTATTCCAAAGTCCGCCCAAGGATTGAGAGAGCATTTGAAAAATTTGGAGTTTTTTTGCCAAGAGGTGGGGATGCAAGTTAATGCCTCTTAAGACTAAAATCATGATCTTTTCTTTGAAAAAGAAAAAATAGCAGCATACTTTTATTTTTGAGGGCAGCGCTTTAGAGATTGTGGAAAAGTACAAGTACCTGGGAATCGATTTCAACTATAGGTTAAGTTGGGAGACATGTAGATCAAAAAGAATACAGGGGGGCTAGAAAGTCTCTTACCTCCTTTAGAATAGATGCAGGAAAGCTAAGTTGTGGGATTGGAAGACTAGGAAGACTCTCTTTGGTCTCTTTGTGGTTTCGGTTATTCTCTATGGGTGTGAGGTTTGGGGGAGTAACATGTCAAATCACAAATGGCGGCAAATAGAAAGAATCTAAAAACATCTCATCACTAGTAACCTCAAGGTCAAGTTGACGGTCCCATATGAGATCCTCTTGGCGGAGGCTAGTATGTTTCCGATCGAAGCCTCAACAATTATTCGCTTGTTATGCTACTTAAAAAAAGTGGGTAATATGGATATGCATCGTTGGCCTAGGATGGTAGTGGCGGAGGAGTTAGAATGGAGGAAAAAGACGTGGAAGAAACAAAATAGCAAGTGGTTAAACAAATGGAACATAAACCCCCACAAGTGCCCAAACACTAATATAGAGATTAAAAAGTTGGTGTTAGAGAAATTCAAAACTGTCGTGTGGACAAAACAGAAAGATAGGAAAAAAACTTACTATGTCAAAGAATTTAACCCCAAGTGGGACTATGACGATAAAGAATATTTAGGTTCCACAATAAAAGGCAAGACAAAAATTCTGATGGCTCAGCTGAGGACCAACTCTCATCATTTACGATGTGAAACTGAGAGATGAAAAGTTCCTAAAGAGATGTGGGAGGAAAGAACTTGTAATTTTTACACCCGAGGGGTGGTTGAAACAAAGTGACATTTTATCAAGGAATGTGTTGCTTATGAGGATATTCACAGTCATTATGAAGACAACTTACAGGGGAACAGTTTGAGTGAACTTTTTGAAGAGGCAAACTTACACAAGACGACAACTTTCCTAACGAGGATCCACGATAAAAGGGTCTACTTGGAGAAACCTTAGCAAACAAATTAATTGGTTCTATGTTGGTCCCTTAGACTGCTGGTCTCATGGACGTCATTAAAATTCCTTCATTCATTCATTCAAAAGTCATTGGCATTGGATGAAATATAAAGCTAGGCTATGTTGATGGTTACGAGTTTAGCTTAAAAATGTTTGTGATACATATGAGCTGGGTGGTATTGCAAACAAGTGCCACGTAGTGGTTTGTACTTGTTGAAATTATATATATATATTATAAATATTAAGTATATTTTAATTAATAGTTATTTAATAAAAATAAAATTATTATGGGTCACAAATTAAATAAGAAACTTTGTATAAAATCTTAAAAATAATATTTAATAAGTTATGTTTGTATATATTATAGTTTCATTTTTATAGTTATAATTGTAAAAATTTAAAATATAGTTATAAATTTTAAATGTAAGGTGAAATTTAAATAATAAACAAAAGGGTTTGCAAAATTCTAAAATTATATGATATTTAATATTTGATATTTTGTAAAATTTTAAAATTATATATATATATTTGATCGATAAAAGGCCGAAGCCCTGAAATTTTTTTATTAATATAAATTGTTATTTTACATTGTGACCTCGCTCGCTGCAGGCGCTGGTAGGAAAGAGCGGGGTTGAGAAAACCTCCAGCCTAGCCCGAGACCATAGGTCCTGTCCATATATAAGAATTACGTGGGCATACCCACGACTCGTCTATTGACGAGATTTGTTAAATACATAAATTCCGTAAGCATACCCACGACTCGATAAATGTCGAGAATAGTACATTTCTTCATGGGCATACCCATGTCCCGATTGTTCTCGAGATTTGCTATCTTTAAGAACATGATCTAATAGTTATACATTAGGATGGAAATATATATGGATTGCATCATCCTCTTGCTTTGTCGAGAATAATACTTGCGCTTCCAGAAGTTTAATCTTTCCTGTATATCAGACATCAAATCTCCACTGCCATAGATTAGCCAATATCGAGGTAACAACATTTACATCTTAGCTTAAAAACTGTTAATTAGTATTAGGAAAATGAATTAATAAGTCTAGTGAAAAAAATGAAAATATACCTCTCCCAGATATATAAGACAAGCTGCTACATATAAGAGTACGGCTGTCTACATGTTTATAAGTATATGGCTGACATCATCAGAACTATATATATAGATGTATACATAGATCAGTATGTATACATTTATATATATCTGCTGAGCATAAAGAGGCATATATATGCTTCCAATACATGCCTAGAGTATGTATTCATAGATATACATCCAGTCAACCGAAGATAGAATTATTAACTAATGAAACAGGCCGAGCTCGACCACAGAGGTAATCATGCTTTTGAAAACCAATATATAACAACTATACATAGTATTGAACTGCTGATCATAAGTTATCAAATGCATGCTCACCTAATGTTTTCTCTAGGCCCTCCTAACCGAATTAGGAAGCGGAAGCAGGATTTGGTTCCATCGTTCTGGTGTAACAGGGCCCCCAAAGGCCATTGCTCTGAAACCGCCTGAGCTGAATGTCTTCAATTTAGTCTCCATGATAAATCTTAGAGCACACGCTGAAAGGATAAAAGGTGAGTAAGGAAAGAAAAACGCTTAAAAAGCTATCAGAAGAGGGTGGAAGGCTGCAGAGAAGTCTAGCACATACTAGAAGGAGGATCCCGTGTGATAGGAGCATCACGAAGAAGGGAAGGCGGCCAGGTTCACATGTGAGCGGGCTGAAGTAACAATTAATGATTACGAGACAGCTAAAGTCAAAGGGATGCTGTCCCCAAAGTCCTTCATTGTCGAAGGTAAGCTAGTAACAAGTGCCAGATCATCCCTGCCACTGGGATAATTATACCATGTACCGACACTTGGTGACAAACAAGTTTCACTAATCCATTATTATATATATAAATTTGTAGCTCAAAAAATATATTGTAATTAGCTATGCAGAGTGCCAGCACTAATTCATAGTAATGATTAAAGATAATGGGTGGAAAGGCAGGTAATCCTTCAGAATGCATACACTTCTCCTCTAAAGGCTTATAACGTATACCAAGAAATACCCGCAAGCTAATGGAAGCCCAAGGAAAAACAAGGTAAAGACAGACTGCCAAAAAAAAACCATTATACAAACATTTGCTATATGTATAGATATATATATATATACCAAATGTGTGTATAAATGAAGATATCCATGAGGGTATATAAGTAAGTCTATGAATATATATTAGATATATATATAGACATTTATTTATATACACCCATGAGTATCTCAAAGTATACATAGATATATATAATATCTTATAGACCTCAGAATAGGTTATATATATATATATATATATATATATATATATACACCAAACTCTGAGCTCGGGAAGGGAGCTAGTGTACTTTATTCCATAATGTGATTACCGCTGGCTTCAAGATTAGCTAAAGTGTCTGCTTCAGTATTACCCTCCCGGTATGTGTGCTTGACAATCACCTCAGAAAAGGATTCAAGGATGAGATTAATTTCCTCTATCTTAGAATTAATAATCTAGTTAGGTGTCTTTTTAGTGCGTATGGCGTTAATGATGATTTGGGAATCCCCTTCGATAACAAGCTTTGAAAAGTCGAGATTTTTGCAGATTTTGAGGCCTTCTAGAGTAGCAAGGCATTCAGCCATGTTATTCGTAGTAGGCTTGATGGGATGGGCAAATTTAGAAATTAATTCTCCCTTGTAATTCCTAATGATACCACCTATGCCCGCCTCTCCGGGGTTCCCCCTGGAAGCTCCATCGAAATTCAGCTTTACCCAACCCTCCTCGGGAGGGACCCAGGAGCAATTGGCTTTGTCAGCTTTTGCCTTTGCACCTCCTCTACCAAAGAGATTCGGTATGATTAACGAGGGCCATTTAAGTCTAATCTTATTATCCCAGGATCTGAATGAATCTTCATAGCAAGTGGTATCACGAAGTTTGCTGTTAATCTTTTCCGTAATTGAAGCTTCAATTTTATTAGTGATGCTTTTCCATTCTAATTTCTGATTCGTAAAAATCCTCCGATTGCGTTCTTTCCATACCTCCCACGCTAAGATGGATGGGGAAATAATCCAAATATCTTTATATAGAGTTGGCCAAGATTTTAGGAGGCTCAGTAGATCGGAAGGAAGAGTTGACTTCCAATCTAGGGATTGCTGAAGCCATTTCCAACAATTCTGAGTGAAGGAGCAGTTTAACAGAAGATGATTCACATCCTCTTCCTGTCTTTCACATAAGGGACACCTCGTCGGACCTGCAAAGCCTATCTTACGTAACCTATCTGATGTTAAGATTCTGTCTTGCAGAGCAGCCCACAAAAACATTCCTGCCTTAGGAAGACAGGCTTTGTTCCAGTATAAATTAAGGGGAATGTCTAAGTTGTCCATTTTTTCTTCTTGAATAATGGATTTATAACCATCTTTAACTGAATACTCCCCATTATTAGACCCAGCCCATAAGAGGGTGTTTGGCTGGTTTTTAATAGTGATATTTCTAACTTTTAAAATATTAAATAACTTTTGAATTTCTTGATTATAAGGTAATCTTCTAGAGGTTAAGTCTGTAACATATTCGCTGCTAAGATTAATATAATCCTTAAGGTAAGTACCAATGGTGGCTTTGCAAAATTCAATGAAGATAGGTGAAAATCCCTCTTTGTTAAGAGCGGGGAAACCTGCCCAAGAATCTTCCCAAAATAACGCGTGATTCCCAAGACCTATATCCCACGTGAGGTGTTTGCTGATTATGCCTATAGAGTCCTTAACAAAGTTCCAACGTGATCCCTTGACATGAGATTGGGCTCTAAAGATATTAATGGGGTCTGCCTCCGGGACGTATTTGTGGAGAAGAATTGAAGCCCACTTAGAGTTGGGCTCCTTAAAAAGTCTCCACACAAGTTTTGCACCAAGGGCTCGGTTTTGCCAAATAAGGTTCTTGAACCCAAGACCCCCCCATAGCTATAGGCTTGCATAAGTTATCCCATTTGATTAAGGCCATTTTCTTGTCCTTGTTTGAACCTTGCCAATAAAAACCTCGCACCATCTTATCTAGATCGTGCTTAATGTTAGAAGGGAGGGGTAAAATAGACATATGATAGGTTGGTATAGCAGACATGACTGATTTAATCATAATGGTTCTCCCTGGCTTAGTAAGCCACTTACCTTTCCAAGAGCTCTTCTTATCCTGTACCTTCGCTAGAACTTGTTGCCAAAGTTTGGATGAATGTTGTCCCTTATCCAATTCTATCCCTAGGTATTTACATGGAAAAGAACCCCATTGGTAACCAAGGGTATCACAGATTTTCTTTCCAGATCAGGTGAAGTATTTAAAAAGAAGATTTCCGATTTAAGAGGGTTGACTTGTTGGCCAGAAGCCTTCATATATGAGTTAAGGACTTCTTTGAAGGTCTTGGCCTCGGTGCAATTTGCTGATCCTGGTAGAATAGTATCGTTCGCAAATTGTTGGTGAGTAACGAATGGGATATTGTCTGCGACTCTTAGGCCTATAATCTTGCCTTCTGACTGTTTCTTGGTTATAGTTCTCCCTAGGGCTTCAGCCATAATAACATAAAGGAAGGGCGATAACGGGTCGCTTTGTCTGATACCTCGTGAAATTCCAAAAAAACCTTCTGGGGTACCGTTGACGAGGACGAAGATCTTGGGGGTTGAAATACATATAAATATAAGGTTGATCCAATGCTTGGAGAAGCCAAAAGCTTCCAAGCATTTACACAAGAATCTCCAGTCCACCTTATCATAAGCCTTTTGGATATCGATTTTAACAAACATATTCGGTTCCTTGGTCACTTGGGCAGTATGAACGAGTTCTTGGGCGATGATAATGCCATCAAGGATCGACCTCTTAGCTACAAAGCCAGTTTGTTCTTCTGAGATTAGGATCGGGAGAAGAGTTTTAAGTCTATTTGCTATACATTTTGATAATATCTTATATATAGTGTTACAAAGAGAGATAGGGCGAAAATCTCCTGGGTCAATACAGTCATTTTTCTTGGGAATAAGAGAGAAAAAAGTATTGTTGATTTTCGATAGGATAGCACCGGAGTTCCTGGTAGCTTCCACAGCTTGCCAAATGTCATTTCCCATAAAGTGCCAACACTTCTGGAAGAAACCAGCCTGAAAGCCATCTGGGCCTGGGGCTTTGTCAGGTTGCATTTGGAATAAGGCAGACTTGACTTCTTCCAATGTGAATTTGCTGTTCATCATGATATTATCTTCCACTGAAATTAACTTAGGAATAGCCTTAAGCATTTCCAATTGATCTTGATGATTAACTACTTTGAGATTATTAAGAAGAGAATTAAAATAGTTAGTAGTTCGGTCTGCGATGACTTTGGGGTCTTCCGATAGTTGCCCCCTATCGTCCTTAATCTTAGTTATCCTGTTAATATTTCTTTTAATATTGGTTGTCTTGTGAAATTTTTTTGTATTATTATCTCCTTTTAGCCAGGTTTCCCTGGATTTCTGCTTCCAAAATATTTCTTCCTTAAGTAAGATTGCATTATATTTAGACATGAGTTCCTTTTCTTTAAGATAGCTCGCTTCGTTCATACCATGGGTAATGACTAAATTATTTAGGCTCTCTATATCCTGTTCTATATGTAATTTTTCTTCAAAGATATTGTTGAATTTATTCTTGTTCCATTCCAAGACTTTATTTTTAATGACTTTAAGTTTGGTAATTAAGCTATACATTTTGGATCCTTCCATTGTTGTCTGGTTCCACCATTGTTCCAAAAGATTAATGAGATCCGGATCCTGGAACCACACAAATTCAAATTTGAACGGGTTTCTAATGGGCTTACAGTCTTCGGTAATAGTTAGTCTAATTGGGAAATGATCTGAACCCGCATCTGGGAGAATTTCTGCTAACAAAATTTGGTTCCCCGTATCTCCTGAAACAAAAAATCTATCTAGTTTTTCCGCAATATGACTAAAGCCTAACCTTCTGTTATTCCAAGTGAAGGTTTCATTGATGATTTCAATGTTAATCAAGTTGTTGTTTGAGACTCATTGGGTAAAGTCCTTTTGAGATTGTGAGATGTAGTTGGAACCACCAAATTTTTCGTTAATATTCAATATAGCGTTAAAATCCCCACCTAAGATGAATGTCTCTTCTTTATTTAATTAGAATAATATATATTACATATTAAAAATCGTAATAACTATTTATAGTAAAAATCTAAAATATAGTTATAAATTATAAATGTAAGGTGAAATTTAAATAATAAATAAAAGATTAGTAAAATACTAAAATTATATAATATTGCATATATGATATAGTACTTTTATAAAAACTCACATGGAACCACTCTATAAATATTTTAATTCACACTTTTTGATACACCATTAAACAAAACAGACAAATTGTTCTTTGAAATAGTAGGGGAAGCTCTACATAGCTTGGAATTAAAAAAAAATCAAAATAAATAAATAAATTGTTTTCTTAGTTTAGAATACAAAGTGTTTTCACCCCATCTATGGCAGATAAGAAGCTACTACTTCTACCATAAATAACTTGATTACTTGAATTCAACCTTTATAAAGCAAATTAATTCTATTCACTAAAAATCAATCTAAGCATTTAATAGATGATAATCTTATCCAAAGCTGATATCATTTGTATGAAAATAAATCTAAGAATATATTCTAGTATAATTCCTTTTCAAAGATTGCTCAAGACATAAATGATGACGTATTTTGTTTATTCATTTCTTGGCCTTTGATTTGTTTTTTTTTTCAACAACATTCTCATAGGAAGGAAGACTTTCCATTGAGCACTTTTCAATGTCCTCAATCTCTTGAAGAGCATTTTTTTCTTTAGCTATTAATTTATACAAATTATTCAATTTTTTTTTCTAAATGATGAACTAGTTGATCCATTTAAAAAAATCTTTGGTAGATTCCAAAATCTATTGTAGAATACTGTTGAAAATGGATAATACAAGATGAGTTCATATTATCAAAGTCATCTAATTTCAACATTCAAAGTTGTGTTAACAAAACTATTTTTCATTAATTTTTTGATTGTGTTTTTATGCAATTTCTAATATATTGATGTCTTCTTGACTAGTACTGAAAACAAAATTCATTCTTATAATTTGAAAATCAACAACTTACACATCTTGAACACTTTTTCTTAGAGACATGATAGTTATTTCACAATGATATGTCCTTCAATTTTTCTCTCGTTATCCTTTCATTGTTAATAAAATCATATACAAAGCTCAACTTAAGATGTTAAGGAATCATTATCCTTCTTTTCTTGATTAAGGATGTATGGATCCACATATAAGTGCTTAGACTAGACCCTACAATTCTTGTCTCCTTAGTTATCACCTCTTTACTAAATTGCACCAATGACGTGTTTGAAGTTGGAACAAAAGACACACTATATGTCGAAATAACCTCTAGCTAAATTAATTTTGGAAATGAAGGAACAAAAACCTCTTTGAAGTTGGAACAAAAGGCACAATATATGTAGATAAAACCTCTAGCTAAATTAATTTCGGAAATGAAGGAACAAAAACCTCTTTGTAGCAATTTGGAAGAACAATTTCTAGTTATATCAAAACCCAAGATGAGTGAATTGACACTTCATAAGGTTTAAGAGGTAGGCTTGTCTGAACAAGTGAAAGAAATTTTTTTTTGCTAGTCATCACCATTTTAAACTTTTCAAGCTTTACAACTTTTGCTTCTTTTTTTGAAACTTTAACTTCCTCTTGAGCACCCTATTAACAATTTTTTTTTTAAATATTCAATTTTGTCTGGTAAGCATTGATTTTTTGTTCTTTTTTTGGGATTACCATTTCCCTTTTTGATAGTTCATTTTTCAAGAATCTTTTTGATCTATCCACGGTGGTTAAGTTTATCCACTCGTATGCAATGCTATTAGTGATGGTCCACTTGATTGATGTCAAATTTGTACATTCTTGATGGGACAAAGTGACAAGATAAAATTTCCTCTCAAATCCCACCATACCTACTCTGAAGTGTAAACCCTTAATTGATCTAAGTTCATGTGATGCTTTTTCCTTCTAAAAACTTCATACCCATTAATACAATCGACTTAGAAATATTTAGTATTAGGTACATGTATATGCTTTTTCTTAAGACAAAATTATCATACCTTTAGAATCAAAACTCATGCTTTATGGTGAAGCTTGGACTAAAATTAAAAATTCAGCATCCACATTCTTATCATCAACTACCTTTGCACATTGATAAGGCCATATTTTAATAGGAAACTTAGCTCCTAACTTATACCCATAATACCCATCAAAACAACTTGATAATTTGGATATCAAGCAATTTGTATGAATAAGAGTTGAAACCACATATCTTGAAATAATTGAAGGTGGAAAGGTGAATACACTAATCAACCTACTATTGAATAATCATTTCATTATTATTGAAAATACAAATATAATTTTCTTTTTCTAAAACTTTGATAGTCAACAGAAAAAAGGTCATAGTTAATCTTTTAAAATATTTTATACTTTCTTTGAACTCCAAATATGGATATTATTTGAAGAAGTGGTCATTTACTTAAACTTTATCTAATGTATTTGATGCTTAAGATTGTTGTAATGTATATTCTAAATAAAACAACATGTGAAGAGATTTGTTTTTGTACAAATTGATTATGTACAAGACCACTAATAAGAGAACTCCAATTGATATGCTTTTTTCCTTTTCCTAAATCAGGTTGATCACATAAAACATCCAATTTTTGGAAGTTTGTGCTTCAACTTTTCCCATCACCTTGTTCAATGTTCAATGTTATGACGATTAGACCAAATTTTTTATTTGAAATCATATCAATAAAAACACTTAGACAATTGCAAAGGTCCTTTAGGCGTAGCCATCAATGTTCTAACGATTTTTTTTTCAAAGTCATAGAGGTTTTTTTGGTTCTCCCTTCACATTCATTCAAATCAATCAAGATGGTCTCTTCAAAAGGTTTCAACAAACATTAAATCAAGACTATCTACATGCAAAATGCACATCATAAAATTATCTCAAGACATGATGCATCTAATACTTAGCTCATAATATTGTGCACACTCTATTCCCAACTCCAAAGATTGAAAAGCAATTAACAAAATGTTTGGACCAATCTATTATTAATCAACATGTTGGCCAAGTTAATTCCTACTTCAATTTTTTTCATCTTCAAATCAACAATATTGAAGTGACTGAAAAGAGTATATGTGACTTATAGTGATGAATTTGTCGATGTCTTGGGCTCCCATACACCTTTAAATTTTTACTTTAATTTTTGCATTTCCTATTTTTTAACTTCTAAATGTTATTTTTAAAATAGCAATTATTATCAATGATCAATATTATATAAAAAAAAATTCGTATTAAAATTATTTTTAAAAATAATATTTTTTAGATTATAGGAATCAATGAGCCTCCCTTATATACTATAGTGTATCAGATAAACTTTTTCATGTAACTAGTGATGCTCAAGTGACACACCCTTCAGTGCCATATGGGCTAGGGGGAGACTAGATGCCATGACTTTGTGTTTAACATAGGAAGCTCTCCCCACTTGAGCTAGGTCCCAACCCTGAAAAAATTAATAACTATTTAAAAATTAATTATTTTTAAATATACCAACAAAAAATAAATATTAATAGATTATTAATTAATATTTCACAAAATAATTTTAACCAAAAATATTAACAATCAATAATTAAATATTAATCATTAATTAATATTTAGAGTTACAATTGATAGAAAAATTGCAAACACATTCAATTTAACATTTTTTGTTTTGAAAATGTGATGCAACTTGGTAAAAAATTGATCTATTTTTATTTTTATTTTGAAAAATAACTCAACACACAAATGATGATTAGATGACGGAGTTTTGTTTGCTACAATTGAGTTTGAATTGGGTACAATAGTTGACATGTGTACTTGTGATGTTGGAGGACTTTAGAATATACAATGTTTACAAGTAGAATAATGCTTTACTGATTATGAATCATAGTTAAAATATTCCCAAGTTGCCTAAGAAAGAAAACTGTCACTAAAATTAAGCATTGAAAGTTAAACTTTCAACATGTAAAACTTAAACCATAAACCCTAAATAACACACCTTAGCATTTAAACCTATACATTAAAAAACTAAATTTGAATGCTCTCTCTCTCTCTCTCTCTCTCTCTCTCTCTACTCATTGCTAAATTTTCTTTTCAATTTAAGAATATGAAATTATAAATTATATACTAATAGAACCAACCATAACAAAGTGGAAGCGCATTTGGAACCACTAACCTAAATTAATTATATTAATAGAAATAAATAAAAAATATATTCAAATCATTAAATTTAATAAATTCATAATACAGTTACAATGTTGAGATGTTGTTTTTGGCATTGTTGTCATTGATGTCAAAACCTATGTCCCAGATGGTTATCCTATGGGTGGTGTACAAAATTGATCTATCTTATGCATTATTGTATGGTAACATATTTTGTGGATGGTTATCCTTGTTCTGATAATGGTGGTATTGTACCATATTCAATAGGTGTAGAATCATGAAGATTGGATGGTTATCATTAGCTTCTATGTTCAGAGTTCTTTTTGGGTATCCTAGCTATTTGTACATTCAAAAAATACGTTAAAATATTTTAGTATGTATGTTGTATTCAGTTTTGGACAGATGCTACTCGGTGGTATTCCTCGATTGGTGCTAAATTTTGTGGTGATCAAGACATGGTCATGGTTTTTGTATTCCCATCAGCCACAAAATATTTATCTTTTGGTGTTTGTGTTATTTAATATGCTTATATTATGTATGACCTATCTTTAGCTCTCGTGGTAACATGGTATGGATTTCTCATATGTGTGACCTATCTTTTAGTCTGACGTTAGCATGTTGATCTTTATTGTATATCTCAAGATATATATTTTTTGTATTCAAGCTGCCATGTTTTGCTAGGCCAATATATGATTATCGTTCAATGAATATGTATTTATATAGAGCACCTTTTTTGATCCGAAGGAATGTGTATGTATATGCTGAAGGTAATATGATGTGAGCATGGTTATGTGAATGAATACTTGGTGGTGAAGTATGCGAGTAGTGTAATAAGTGTGGAGGATAAGTGCGAAGGCAGAGAAAATACAGTGACAAAAATGAGTATTTAGTTTTGCAAAAGCTTGTTGAAGGCTGGCAAAAGATCTCTAACTAGATTTGTTGCAGATAGTTGTTGTTGTGATATTAACAAGAACTGTTTCATACATACACATATGCAACATTATCAGTTCAAATTTTGTCTGTAAGACCTTTTTGTAATCAGTCATTATTGTATTGGTAGCGAGCCTTATTACCTCAAGGTAGTTTGCCCAACCGACAGTGAGCCTTACCAACAACGAGCCTTTCCTGTAGTGAGAAAAATAAATTGGGCCTTTGTAAAAATCACCTTAACTGGTGTCACCGTAACCAGTGCTATATTCATGAGAATTAGTTTCTCGATCATTTTTTCCATCTTGGATCTCCATGTTAATTCCAGTGTTTGTTGTTTATGTACTTTCATGTTCTTGTATTTTTAAACCTAATTAGTCTAAGATAACGCTAGATTAATTAAGCTTGTGAAAAGAGTTTTGGAATAACTAATTCACCCCCCTTTTCAATTATTCAACCTATTCAACAATTGGTATCAGAGCTTGGTCCCTTACAAATGGAGATTAACTGCTCGAGGGAGATCTTGACAGTTTGAATAGATGGAAGGAGATTGCTAGTATGATGAGGATCTCTAGATAATTTTGGATGACATGAAAAGCATTGAATCTGAAAATGAGGAATTAAAAGAAAATATCAAGGAGCTGATAATTGTATCTCCAATATGAGGGAGCAAATTCGGAAATCCAAAGAAAGACACAAAGCGGTGAGCCAGGAGCTAAAGGAATCAAAAGAGAATATGACAAATCTGAAACTACAACCAGATGATTGCAAAAATATTGAATAATTTTTCAAGGACAACATCAAGCAGAAATGGAAGAATGGAAGAAGACCAAAGGAGATCTTAAAGATACTATAAAATAGAAGATGCAAGAATGAAATAAAACTGAAGAAAATCTCAAAGATATTATCAAGTAAAAGACTGATGAAAATCAGAAGTTGGATCAAGAATTAAGAAAGTTGAGATCTGACGTAAAAGTTTGTGAGAGTAGCACTATTTTGGATCAAATTTTTGTTGGAAGTCTTATATGGGAAAGCAACATACTAAGAGGGGGGAGGGGGTGAATCAGGATCTATAAAAAAATTTCACTTCAGAAACAAACCGATTCAACATGTATACATAAACATTAGCTGCAATACTGTAATAGATCTAACTACTAGTAGCATCCATGATAAACACATAACACAAAGATTTGGTAACCCAGAAACCCTTGAAAGGTAAAATTGGGGTGAGGATGACACCAAAAAATCTTTAGTATTACAGTAACAAAGTGTGCCTGTTAGGGCTACAAAATTTTGATCACTTCTGATGATCTACACTGTGAGGGGTCTGCCCTGTTAAGAGCTTACAAATTTATTCAATCTACCTTGATTAAAGGATTTAAAATTACAACTAAGCACTCTATTAGGAGATTTACAAAATTCTATTAAGAGATTTACCTCGATTCACTTGCTAGAATGTACCAATACTTGATCCTTCAGCTTGCACTTCAAATGCTGATGACTGATCTCCTCTTTCCAACTCTCAACTGATCTCAAAATCTGATATAACTCTTTTCTATCCTTCACTGCTCTGCTCGGTCACTCTGTCTGATCTATGATTTTGATATACAAAACTCAGCTTCTTCTGCATACACACCCAATCTCTTCTCTGCGCATCCGCATACATGATTAGGGTTTAGCATCTTTCCTTATATAGATAATTAATGAAGCTTCTAGATCAAGATCAACGATCTAGATTCATCACTTTTGTCGCTTAATCATTCCTATTTTTTGATTGGTTGCATTGCATGCATAGGGATTAATGATCTTAGCCATAACGTGTAATTAACTCCATTAAATGTCTTTAACGATCATTAAATCATACATAGAAGTTGGTCAAAATGATTTACCTAAGTGTTTGTGCCATTCCAAAAACATACAAAAATTGTCTTACTCGACATATGAAAACTCTGGTGCTAAGTCCAAAATGTCTTCCTCGACATATCTATATGTTGTCACTCAACACTAACTATTCTATGCAACTCGACATTCAATCTGTTCAGTAACTATTGAGTACTCGACAACCATTAAATTTCTCGACAGTAACTACTTCTCGGTCCATACATTACTTGGCCTTAGTGGGATGGCTCGGTCGCAGTGATGACCGACCAACCTTCCTTCATAATGACTAAGTGTGTGACACTA
The DNA here is from genome assembly GCA_018584345.1 of Thuja plicata. Taxonomy (NCBI): domain Eukaryota; kingdom Viridiplantae; phylum Streptophyta; class Pinopsida; order Cupressales; family Cupressaceae; genus Thuja; species Thuja plicata. The sequence continues at coordinate 3,177,485 of MU227207.1, forward strand.
ATAGACAACATAACTTGGAGATCAACAATATCCCCTTTTGACATTAGTGGTAAAAACACTTTGTCATGACTTTTTAGTACCTTAACAAAATAGTACTCAAGTATTCCAGTACTCCCCCTAAGATTATGAATCGGTCTTCATAAATACTTCAATAGATATACATCATCTGTGCATAAATTATGACATACTCAATACTTCAAAAATGTAACAAAACTGTATGTCATAACTTACTGATCATATGTGTTTCCCCTTGTCTTCATCTATTTCCCCCTTGTTTTTGTCACTCTTGGCTGCTGGGGGTGTAGGGCTCAGAGAGTACTTATCAAAAAATGGTTTGTGGAGCTGTAGAATCATTGCCAATGCATTGTCTCAACTAGATCTCACAAACTCATAAACCTATAGTTTAACTTCTAGCTGAGCAACTAGATCAACTAAAATTTCTGCAATATGACCATATTCACCACAATAATGCCAACTACGCCTTGTATTGTAATCCCAATTGAATGTGTTACCTTTCCTCAGTGCATTACCTTGTTTCTTGGATGTCAACTTGGATTTTGCATTAGATTTGCAGTCTTGGGTTCTATGCCCATACTTCTGGATTGTAACAATGTCCTTGAAATCTAGGTGAAGTAGGTAATATTCTAATCTTTGACCTGCATTTATGTGCCCGATGTCCATGCTTCTTACAGTTAAAGAAATATCCATTGAATTTAGGTTTAGGATTGGACTTACCATCCTTGCATTGGCAAATGTTTGCTGTGTGTCTTGGTTTCCCACAATGATGACATGTAGGTTTTTTGTTCTTTGGCTTTGCATTCCTATGTTCTCCACTCTTTGATGATTCTCCTTCTCCAATAGATGATAGGTGCTCGCTATGGCCTAGTCTAAAGGTGTCATTGGTTCTTCTTGGTGATCTCATTAGCTCCTCGAAATATCTCATGGCTTCATTTGGTTTGTTCATCCTCTCAATGAGTTCCCTTTTAGATCTTAACTCATTTTTCAGTTGATTGTTCTTTGATCTCAGATATGTAATTCTAACGTCTTTCCTATTTACCTCTTGGTTTGAAAATAATAGTTGGTTTGCCATGTCCAATTGATTTTTTGTGAGCTTCTACACATCATATGTCCTTTCATCAAGTCTAGGAGCCATCTATCTCTTATCTTCTTCTGCCATTGTCTTGTCTTCCTCCATTGTCTTGTCTTCCTCAACTTTCTTTTTCTGATCAATCACCTCACATAGTGTTATTGATTGAGTTTCCTGTTCTATCTTTAGAATTTTGACTCGTTCTTTCAGTGTGTTGGTTTTCTCCAATAGATCTGTAATTTCTACATTACTTTCTTTAGAATTTCCATTATCAAATATACCTTCAGTATCTTCTTCTTTATATTGAGTGTCATTCAGCCGAGTTGCCAATTCTTTCCTTGCCTTTAGGGATTTCTTCATTTCCTCTCTTTATGTCACAAGATGCTGTAGTGCAAGCTGGATGCCAATCTTATGATTCTTTATGACCTTTCCCAACTTATAAACCTCCATCTCCAAGATATTAACACTCAAGTGGTTGGACTTCTTCTAAGAGAACAAAGCTCTGATACCAATTGTTGGAAGTCTGATATGGGAAAGAAATATACTATGAGGGGGGGATCAGGATCTATAAAACTTTTTCACTTTAGAAACAAACTGATTCAACATGTATACATAAACATTAACTGCAATACGGTAATAGATCTAACTACTAATCACATCCATGATAAACACATAACACAAAGATTTGGTAACCTAGAAACCCTTGAAAGGTAAAACTGGGGTGGGGATGACACCACAAATCTTCACTACTGCAGTTACAAAGTGTGATTTTTAGAGCTGCAAAGTTTTGATCACTTCTGATGATCTACCCTGTTAATAGCTTACAAATTTATTCAATCTACCTTGATTAAAGGATTTAAACTTACAAATAAGTAATCACTCTGTTAAGAGATTTAAAAAATTCTATTAGGACTACTGTATTAAGAGATTTACCCTGATGCACTTGCTAGAATGTATTAGTACCCGAACCTTTGATTTGCACTTCAAATGCTGATGACAGATGTCATCTTTCAAACTCTCAACTGATCTCAAAATATGATATAACTCTTTTATGTCCTTCACTACTCTACTCGGTCAATCTGTGTGATCTATGCTTCTGATATACAAAACTATGCTTCTTATGCATACACACCCAATCTCTTCTCTTCGCATCTACATACATGATTAGGGTTTAGTATCTTTCCTTATATAGATAATTGATGAAGCTTCCAAATCAAGATCAATGATCTAGATTCATCACTTTTGTTTCTTAAGCATTCCTATTTTTTGATCGGTTGTATTGCATGCATAGGGATTAATGATCTTAGCCATAACATGTAATTAAATCCATTAAATGTCTTTAACGATCATTAAATCATACATAGAATTTGGCCAAAATGGTTTACCTAAGTGTTTGTGCCATTCTAAACACATATACAAAAATTGTCTTACTCGGCATATGAAAACTCTGGTGCTCGGTCCAAACTGTCTTACTCGACATATCCATATGCTTTCACTCAACACTAACTGCTCTATGCGACTCAACATTTAATCTACTCGACAAATATTGAGTACTCGACGACCTTAGTGGGATGACTCAGTCACAGTCATAACCATCAAACCTTCCTTGATAATGACTAAGTGTGTGACATTAATAGATAACATAAATTGGAGATCACAAATTTTGTCCCTACAAAAAATTCACAAGGATAAGGAAGGAATAGGTTTCCCTGGTGAATGTTCAGAGCAAAAGGCCAAAGGTAAAGACAAGGAAGTTGAAGCTAAACCAAAGTATGAGGTAACGAGCAAGGTCTGAAATTCAAGAACACCTTCAAAAATACCTTCGACCATGAAACCAAAATTCTCAAAGGTATTTATCATTTAATTTCCATTTTTTCTATTCAAGAATACTGGATATAAGGTTGTAAAATGCAAGAGAAAAAAAGAAAAGAATATTCAATGTTTTAGCTATCACAAGTTTGGTCATAAGGAAAATCAATGAAAAAGACAAGTATCTAATCAGGTTAAGATGAATGGGATGAACAATATCTTTCATAGTAATTGCTATGTATGTCATAAAAATGGTCACAAGGATAATCAGTGCAGATCTAGGGTTCAATTAGTAAGATCGGGACAAAGGAATGTAAAATGTTTCAAATATGATCAGCTTGGTCATTATGTTAAGACATGCTGATCTACTAGTTCTCTGAAAAATTATGGAAATGATAATAATGTTACAGGTTCAGGTGAATCTCAGAAGACAATCATGGTGTAAAAAAAGAAGGAAGCTGGTGAAGATAATTATGTGCATAAGATCTCGGTTCTTGCTCTTCCGAAAACTGAGCCTATTGATTTGGCTCGGGGGCAGTACTGAAATGCTAAATCTGTTAGCTCCCCCTCTCTAAAGTGATACCAGTTGCATTTTGTGTATCTTCGGTATGGTTTGACTATTGAGGTATATTATGCTTGGTTCAGATGATTGATGTGCAATGTCTGATTGATTGTGTCATCGATATTTTTTTTGGGGAAAAAGTAATTATGAGGAGTAAAGTTTAAAAAGGTAAAATTTAAATCATTTGTCACTTTTTGCGAAGGAGAAAACAAATAATTTTTTAGAGCTATTGAAGGTTTGAAAATCTAGGTCAAGTACGAAGATAGAATCCAGTTTGATTATTTGTGAGTCTAGTAAAATTATTCCATGGATGATTAAAAGAGTTGAATTAGACGAGTTTGATCATGAGAAGATAAGGAAAATGGAAGTAGGGTTAAAAGTTGGTGAGTTGCAATGGGTTCGTACTCTAGGTATGGACTTATGTGAAGAATTTCCCTAGTTTGTAGAGGAGTCAGTTTTATTCTTGCTGAGTCGCTTCAAGGATGAAAGTTTAATAGTGGACAAACCCTATGAAGTTACAAAGGAAGTGATTGAGGTTGTCACTGGCCTGTGTAGTGTTGGAGACCTTCTAGGGAGGAAGATAGTGAAGTATAAGGAAGTGCAGGAGCTTACTGAGATTGACAAAAACCCTTGTGCTCTATTGATTAATACCCTTTTCAATCTGGTTGTGACTTATGTTACATATGTCATTATATGAAATCTATTTATGCAATTGTGAAGGTGTTATGTATTCTATAGCTATATATTTGGAGCATAAGATGGTAAAGGAAAGTGTGCAGTTTGATCTATGTAGTTTTCTATAGGAGAATTTACTTGAAAATGTTAAAATGTAATTAGTTGAAGGTTATGCCTTCCGCTTTGGATCTATGGTTATGTGTTTGGTAATTCTATTTTTTTAGGTCATTATTGGGTAGAGAAAATATGGAATGGAGGTCTTACATCCCTATCGGAAAGTAGATTTACAAGTACTTGGATTATTTGGAAAATAAAATGGATGCTTGCAAAGCTTATTTCTTATATCTATAGACGAATTTGTGCTGTAGTGTGGTTGTGTATGTGTTGTCCCTATTTGTTATGATGAGGAGGGCGTCTCCTATAGTAAGAGAGAATTGGAGATTTTAATTGGTAGCTCCCCTTCAGAACCTAAGAGAAGGAAGACAAGTGGAAAAAGAAGAAAAATCATTACATATCAGAAGAAGAAGATAAGGAAGAAGAGGAGAAGGAAAAGGATGATGTGTCTCCATTTGAATAAGGCTTTGTAGATGTAGATATGATTCAGATAATGTCCAAAGAAGGTGAATTGGATGGGATTGGTGAAATGTGGTGTGCCTTCTATTCGAATAGTAGGACTGAAATTTAAAATGCGTTAATGGATCCTTTTTCAGTAAAGGTACTGTTGTCTCTACTATTTCTAATGTATTATTGAATGATATGATGAAAAATGTTGAGGGAAGGTTGTTACATGAAAGTTTTGAAGGACGTGAATTCAAGGATGTGATTCAGATAAAATTTTCTAATGCAAAATAAAAGTTATCTAAACATATTGGTGAGACAAGAGAATGCTTAAAAGAGATGTATGATATTTACCGATATTGTCTCTGGTGACCTACTACTATTGATAATTTATAAAGTAAGATTGAAATCATTGAGTCTGATTTGAATGATATTGGTGAGAATTTTGATTTCTTCAAAAATAAGGGTGCCAAATAGAGAATAAGAGTTGGTGAATTGCAATCTGACTTGTATGTTTAGAGACAGAGGGAAGATTTGGTGAGGACTTTCTGGTTGGTGAAGGACATGGTTGGGGTCTGATTGGAACATATTTCCCTAATTATTTCTAATGCAAATTATTATGAATTCTAGTTCCAGTCTCTGGACTGGTCATCATCATTTGATCTATTGGTTCAACATGATAGCTAGTGTGCTCGGATTTTTTTGTGGATGCTTGGAAGAGGAATCTTCCAATTATAAAAGAAAGGTACAAGAAATATTTTCTTGTGAAGACTGCTATTTTAATCTGGTTTGTTGAAATATGTTATTTGGCCCTTTTCCATTGTTAAAAAAGGGGGAGCAAATGTAGAAGAAAAACTGAACTAAAAATAGAACCGTAGACACCAAAAAATGTACATCCTTGCAAGCTCACATTTAACTACTAATTAATCATCTATTAATTAATGGTTCTTCAATCATTTAATTAATTATCGTATTTCTTCTATAACCTAATATTTTAATCATTTAATCATCCCATCAATATTAATTAAATAATTAATATTATTTAATTAATTAACCTTTAATTAAGTGGTCTTTATTAGTTAAATAAATTCAATTTATAGATTCTCATAGTTTAAATAATTACCTTTAATTATTTAAATTAGCTAATTAATTCCTTCTAAATTAAATTAATTTATCAAATTAATTTATTTTCATTCTAATTTTATTTCAATTTCAATTTCACCTAATTTCAATTCATTTCATTCTAATTTCACCTTTCTCAAAAATTGAATTTTTAATTTAATTTAAATCTTCAAAAAATCTATAAAAACTTTCTAATTGCTAATTTTTAAATTAAAAAATTAAAAAATGGCAATAAATAAAAAATCCAAAATATCTCCAAATTTCAAATTCTAAAAATAAAGAAATATGCATAAATCTAAAATGCATAATATCTTTGAATTTAAAAATAATTAATGTCTGAAAATCTAAAATCCTCTCAAAATCAGAAAATAAAAAATCATTTATTTACTCAAAATTGTATTTGGAAACTAATATCTTCTTAAAATAAAAAATCTCTTCAATATTTATCTCATCTTTTATTTCCTAAGATAACTCTTCACTTTTTGAGTTTAATTGTGATGGAAGTGCTCCAAGGTGTGCTCACACAAGCTTACTAAGGACTCCACTTGTCCTAGTCTCCTTAGGATCCCAATCTCTCTTCTAGGGTCCCAATAGTCTCAAGTCTCCAAGCCTAAGACTATCCTAACTCAACTCCAAGAGTCAGTCTTCTTGTGTTTAACCTTGAAGGACAACTATCAATAGTTTTGTCTCAATGCTTCACTCTAGCTTGAAGGATTGTAGACACAAATCCTTCATACCAACTTCACCAATGCTGCAAGGGTCATGTCCACCATGAGAAAACTCATTATTCATCCTTCCCACTTCATTGGAATGGGTATTCGAACTCTGATCAATTGAGTTCAAGATTGATTCTCAATTTGGTCCTATTAGGCCTAATTGTCCAATTAGCCCTATCCAGAGGGTTTTTATGGATTCTTTCTCAAAAATTACAAACAAACCCAAAAAATAACCTAGGGTCATGATACCCTTTTCAAAGACCTAAAATATTTCCAAGGTCTTGGGCTCCCAAGTCATCCGTATACTAGTGTCCTAAAATGTAGGGCTAATAGGGCTATTTTGGCTCTTCACAACCAGTCTACAGATTTATATCTAGAAATCTATCCAAATGGATTATAAAAACTCTTAGCTCAAAAATAGGAATCTATAGGACCCTAATGCTTCTAAACCCACACTTGGTTCATATCACTCACACACACCCTTGCTTCTGCATTCACTCTTAACTCTGTCATGCACCTAACCAGACAGTCCTTGCTCACCTAGGGCATGAATTTAAAATAGAAAATCGGTTCTCCAGGCCTCCTACTTGAATATATACACTATACAGAGGCTCCCCTACCATATTCATCCACCCTTTGAAGTTTCCCACTGTTGGATTCTATGGGGGAGCCATGAAACTAAAAACTACCTAGACTGTACTAGCAAACACACTAAATCCTAAACAATTTACTAAGCCTAGCTAGTCAACTCTAAACAACTAGATCACTGATTGGAAAATCATTATATCTACTTCTACTACATGGATGCAACACTATATCAAGTTTATCAATCCATCAAAACACTGTTAACATCCAAATAACTCGACTGTTACAGAAAACCAGAACACTATGCTTTCATTCACTTTCAAAAACTTGTTACATCACCTCTCTACCTTGGGAAATAAGACACAAGGTATCTTAAGATGCCTCCTCCATGTTTCTAGGCCACTTGCATTCAATTCCCATTCCTACTTTGAAGGGAATCCAAAGTTGTTGTTGTTGCATGCAACATTTGCAAAATTGCAAATGTTGTCATGACAACATTTTAGCATCTTTTGCATTAATGATGCAAACTAACTTGCATGACCACTAACCCATATCATTCAATCAATTAACATCATTAAGGCCTTTTTAGGAAATTTTCACACCTTTCTTAGGTCTAGGACACCTTGAGACCATATTTCTCACTTTAGGCCTACACTAAGGATTAACAACTTAGAATCAAACTATCCTAAACTAGATTGGATTTAGTACTAACTACTAATCCATCTAGTCCCACACATTGCAAGACCTTCTAAGGTCAAAAGTAAAATCACTGACTTGGCTAGAGTCAGTTACAAGCCAAAATTGGACAATCATTGGGAGTTTGCCTACTTGCACCTGCACCATCCTCCCCAAATGAAAAGACTTCAATCCACCCTTGGATTGAGTAATTTGGGATCAATGCCCAAGTTTTTGAACTCTGTCTCCTTTACCCAAGTTGCATTTTCATCCGTTTATCCATGCTACTTCAGCAAGTGTTCTTTGTATTCCTTCTTTCTTGTCTTCTTGTAGACTCTAGAGTCCAGTATGTGTTCTGCCTTCTTAATTGGTGCAGATGGTAAATTGAGTTCCTCCACCTTATGTATGATTTCAGTCAAACTCTGATTTGGATTTGGGATTGGGCCTTTGTACAAGACTAAGTCTGCTACATTAAACACCAAAGATAAACCCATATCCTCTGGAAGTTCCACCTTGTATGCATTTGTGCCATATTTGGCCAGTATAGTACATGGGCCAATTCTTCTCATCTGAAGCTTATGTGGCACTCCTTTCTATAACCTTGCCTTGTTGAGATGGACCATCACCAAATACCCAACTTGGAATTGGACATCTTTTTTTCTCTCATCCACTTTGCTCTTTATTTTCTCTGTATTTTCAATAAGTGTCTTCCTCACTATATCATGTACTTCTTGCATAGAATATGCAAAGTCATCTGCATAGCCACTTCCCTTGGCTCCATCCTTCAGATCTCTAAGCTCAAATATGCCTCTTGGGTGAAGTCCATAAACTATTTCAAAAGGACTCTTACCAGTAGTCCTATTCAATGTGTCATTATAATCATACTCTGCTTGCCCAATGAGTTGGTCCCAAACATGACCATAATCCTTAGTTAAACATCTTAGGAGGTTACCAAGACTCCTATTGACTACCTCAGTTTGGCCATCAGTCTGAGGATGGTATGCAGATCCAAAAGATAAGTTGGTCCCTATCTTTTTCCATAGAGTCTTACAGAAATGATTCATGAATTTTGTATCTCTACCTAAGACTATGCTCAATGGTAAACCATGTATTCTAACTACCTCCTTGAAGAATAGGTGAGCTATCTAACTGGCATCATGGATTGTCTTGGAGGGTAAAAAGTGTGCCATCTTACTGAATATATCCACAATAACATAAATGCTATCCATTCCCTATTTTGTCTTGGTCAATCCCACTACAAAATCCATGCTCAAACATTCCCATGGTCTGGTTGGAATGGGGAGAGGTTGGTAAATTCCCTCATTCGAAGATGTACTTTTTGCCTTTTGACAGATAACACAACTTTCTACATACTTCTTAATGTCCAAATTCATCTTGGGCCAAAAATAGAATCTTTGAACTAATTCTTGGGTCTTATTGACACCAAAATATCCACTAAGTGCACCATTGTGATTCTCTTGAATCAATTTTTCTCTTATAGACCCTCTAGGACCACACAATTGACTTCCTTTAAACAAAAGATGACTCTGCAAAGTATATTCAGAGAATTGACTATGAAAGTGATTCTTGTATTCTTGACATACCTTGTAGATGTTTGCAATGTCTCCATCTTCTGCATATAGATATTTGAAGCTCTCAATTCCCATGCTCTGCAAGTGTATCTCCTGTACTATTAGGGCTCTTCTGCATAAGGAATCTGCTACCTTATTCTATAATCCCTTCTTGTGCTTGATGTTGAAGGTGTATGCTTTCAGGTATTTAACCCACTTCATATGCTTGTGACTGAGGTTATCTTGTGAATTCAAGAAGCTAAGTGCTTGGTTAACACCAAGCACTAAGTTAAAGTACACACAATGAAAACAATAAGTTAAAGTGATCATAATGACACATCTTTTGCATCTCATGAGTTAACCAGTATTAAAAATAACTTTAACTTATTGGTGTTTTCTTCTTGGATTCACTTATTTTCTCAAAGTGAAAGGCCACTGGTCTTCCCTCTTAACTCAAGAAAACACCAATAGCTACATTGCTAGCATCACATTCCACTGTGAATAGCTTCTCAAAGCTTGGAAAAATAAATATTGGTTGAGTAGAAATCTTCTTCTTTAACAACTCAAATCCATGGTTAGCTTGTTCATTCCATACAAATTTAGTTTTCATCCCACCCTTGACAGTATCAAGCATAGGAGCACAAATTGCACTGAATTGCTTTATAAACTTCCTATAGTACTGTGCTAAGCCATGAAAAATTCTTACCTCAGTTACTGTCCTTGGAGTAGGCCAATTGATAATGGCTTCCACCTTGTTATGATCCATCTTTAGATTGCCTTGAGATAGCACAAACCCAAGGTACACTAGCTCTTGTTTCATGAATTCACATTTCTCCAAGTTTATCATTAACTTGTCTTCATGCAGCTTCTTGAAAACTATTTGTATATGTCTGAGGTGTTCTTACCTTGTCTTACTATAGATGAGTATATCATCCAAGTATACTACCAAAAATTTGCCTATGTAGTCTTTTAGGACTTCATTCATGAGTCTCATGAATGTGGATGGGGCATTGAATAACCCAAATGGAATTACAAGCCACTCATAGAGTCCTTCTGTGGTATTGAAGGTTTTTTTCCATTCATCTCCCTCATTGACTCTAATTTGGTGCTATCCACTCTTCAAGTCAATCTTTATGAAAAATTTGGCTTCACTTAGACAGTGTAACATTCTCAGGTGTAGGCCAACTCAATATAGCTTCAACCTTCTCTAGATCCATCTTCAAACCATCAGCTGAAATCACAAAACCCAAATACACAAGCTCTTCTTTCATGAAGGAACATTTCTTTAGATTTATCAACAACTTTTCTTCTTTCAATCTCTGCAACACTTGTCTTATATGCATCAGATGTTCTTCTCTGGTCTTACTGAATGTCAGAATATCATCCAAATATACAATCAAACACTTATTCAAGAATTTCTTCAGAACTTCATCATCAGCCTCATAAATGTACTGGGTGCATTAGTTAAACCAAAAGGCATAACCAACTACTCATACAAACCTTCCTTTGTTTTGAAAGCAATTTTCCATTCATCACCTTCTTTGATTATGATCTAATGGCACCCACTCTTCAAATCAATTTTGGTAAAATACCTTGCTCCACTCAAACAATCCATTATGTCATCCATTCTTGGTATAGGAAACCTATACTTGACTGTGATCTTGTTTATTGCTCTGGAGTTAGTGCACATTCTCCATTCTCTATTCTTTTTAGGTGCCAACATAGTAGGTACTGCACATGGACTCAAACTTTCTCTGATTAAGCCTTTGTTCAACAACTCATGAACTTGTTGATTAAGCTCTTCATTATTGGTAGGTGTTAACCTATGTGGTGATTTATTTGGTAAAATAGCTCCAGGAATCAGATACATACAATGACTGATATCTCTAATTGGTGGTAAACCATCAGGTACATTATCTGAAATGATTTCTTTGTATTCAATCATCAACTTCACAACTTCTGTAGGTATGTCATCTTCTGCTTTCTTACTTGATTTTTTAGGAATCAAAGCATAACATATATAATTTCTTTTCAGATCTTTAACAAACTATCCACCTTCCATCAGACAAAATTTTACAGATGTACACAACTCATCAACAAATTCTTCAATCAAAGGCAACAAAATTTGCTTCTTTCCATCAACCCAAATAGAATATCTATTCAAAATTCCATCATGTATAGAATGTCTATCATACTGCCAAGGTCTACCTAACAATATATGATAAAAATCCATTGGCATAATATCACATAACACCTTATCATATTACTTTCCAATTTTTAGATTCACAAAAAATTGTTCACTCACCATTAATGTATGCTCATCTTTGATCCATGAGATCTGATAGGGCTTTGGATGCTTCATCCTTTCCAAATGAAACTTGGTAACCATATCTTTAGATGCCAGATTCTCTGAGCTTCCACTATCAGCAATGAATTTCCAAACCTTGTCAGCAACTCTACATCTGGTTTTGAACAAACTTTTCCTAACAAGATCTTTCTTATCTTTCTCACTCCATAGTATCCTTCTGATCATGAGGTTATTTTTAGGTTCATTGGATGTCTCCTCTTGGATTAATGCATTTCTTCTACTATTACCACCTTTCTTGCTTGCATGTGTACACTCAAAGGATTTATGTCCTTCTTCACCATAATTGTAACAAGTTACTTGGAACCGTCTTCTACTATATCCACCTATGGAATAATTGCCTCTTCCTTAGTATAAATTTCCACCTTTCCATTCAGTCTTTCCTTTGTCTTGACTAGTGTCTATATTTTACTTGTCTAGTTCAGATCTACTGTTTTCACCATGAGATCTGCCTCTTCCTCTAGGGAACCTACCACCTCTGCCTCTTTGTCTTTTTTCATATCTTCTGTTCAAGTTTTCTTCAGCTTTTAGGGAAAATTGATACGCCTCTTCAATACCTTCCATTTTGACCAAACTGATTTCATCTTGTATGGAAATTCTCAAGCCATTCAGGTATCTTGCAACTCTTTCCACTTCATCTTCAACATGTCTAGATGTGATGTCTAATCTGTAGAATTCTTGAGTATAGTCTTTGACTGATTTGTCCTTCTTCTTCAAAATTTGCATTTGCCGGATTAGGTTAATTTGATAATCAGAAGGTAGAAATTTGCCTTTCAATTTGTTAACCATCTTATCCGATACCTTGATCTTGTATTTACCTTTCTTCTTTCTGTCTAATAGTAGGTGTTCCCACCACAAGGATGCATGACCCTTCAGTTTTGTGCTTGCAATATTCACCTTCTTATCTACTGCAACATTCTCATATTCAAAATACTTTTCCATTTCAGTTATCCAATCAATAATTTCATCAGAATCTAACTTTCCACTATACTCAGGAGGATTAAACTGAGGTGTGGATTTCAAACTTGTCAAAGCTCTCAAGAATCTTTCCTCTTCTTGATCCATCACAGGTGCAGGTGCAGCTTCACCTTGAACCTCTTCAAATTCATCATCACTAACATCTTCAAGATGCCTTCCTCTGCGCTGGGTTGTCTCAACAACTTGCAATCTTGTAGCCATCTATCTAAGCATATCAGCTAGACCTTTATCAACATTTCCTCTCCCACTAACCATCTTGAAACTCTCTGCAATTATAGGTTAGATCACAACCTACCACCCTACAAAAAATATCTTTAGAGTTTAGAAGAAGGAACCATGGATCACAACTTGCTTTGATACCACCTGACACAAGGAGGTTGGAGACGGGGCCTAGGGCACTCCCAAAACCATCCAGCTTGTAGATACAATGCATATTTAACACAACACACAGTGGGAGAAGAGAAATGCAGAGATATTTATTTATAAAATCATCAAACTCAATACATGCCAGGCTGTAAGGCCTTCCTGGTTATGGCCATATACAAAGAAATGTTTTACAATTTGATCTTCTTACAACACAGATATCAGATCTTCAATATCTTAATATTTACCTTCTTGCTCTAAGACTTTTTACCAAACTAAGAACATACAAAATAATATATACAAGAGACCAACAAGGAAGTCGGTGCTCAAAACCCAAAGGAGAGACCTATATTTAGGCCCACACGGATCCCAAGATAGATCCCAAATAAATCCAGCTGCAAAAAATTAAATGAAGAAGTCGGCCAACAGCTCCAACTCCCAAATAAACCAACTCAACACAGGAACGATCGAGAAAAAGAACACCTCAGCCAAAGAAGAGTCGAGCAACAAAATCATAATCAAGACCGAGCTACTTGGCAAGCATGCCGAGAAACAGAGAACAAACATGCTGAGCAATAGAGAACAAACTAAGGAATGAAGTAAACATATTTTTGGTTGAACAAGATTGCCAAAGACCCAAGATGCTCCTGCATAATTTTTGGTGTGATCACCATCTTTTTGTGTGTGATCTACACTTGTAACATTTTTTTCTCCACCAGTGACTGTCTATTCATCGGTTGTCTCTTTCTTTTCTTCTTCCCCTGCATACTCGGGTATGCTTGCATCCTTGTCATGTGACTTCTCTTTCTCTGAGATAATATTGATAACTTGTATCAATAGTGGTATCTGTCCTGGTGTGTCTACCTATGCAAAATCTATTGTTGTGTCCTATTTTTCACTTTGGTCTTGGACAATAGTGACATCTTCATCTCTCTATACTTTATTTGTAGGATTTGCTCTGATAATATCAATGATTGTATTATCGGGCCATGTTTCATCTGCAATGTCCATATCCTTGTTGGCTTTTGTGTTCAATGATTCTTCATTAACATCCTCATCAGTAATAATAATATGTTTGAGGCTCTGTTTAGCTAGATCATCTTTATTATGCTGCTTGTTGGTAAGAGCTATTTGTGGCTCATGACCTGTATCCTTTTTAGGTATATCAAGTATCTTTCCCCATTTAGCCTCACTCTTCCTGTGTAGCTCAATTAGATCTCCTTGAAGCACTTGGTAGGCTCTTAACTTTTGTGAGAGCCTTTTGGATTGTTTCTTCATCATTTCTTCAATCTCCTCCATTTTGGATTTGGGTGGCATGATAGAAACTAGGGATATTTCCCTTACTTTTTCTTAGAATGTAATGCAAATGTTCATCTTGCCGAAAATCTATTCATAAGTTCTTTTTGCATCCTATCTTCCAATTGTATTGGAACATACTTGAAGGCATACATCATTGTGATAATTGCCTCCTCTATCTTATTCTGGTCCTCGGTGTCCAGAGTTGGCCAGTTTTTAATCTTGCAATCATTTATGATACCTGATTTGATAATAGAAGCACATACCTCATCAATTGTAGAAGGAAGTTTGTTCTTCACAGCTTGTGTAGATTGTTCATCCTTTTTGGTGCCCTCAATGTCTTCCCTAGTTCTGAGGAACTTTCTTCTTTTTGTTGGGCCATTTTTCCCTGTTTGAGGCTTCCTATTATATGTCGTCACTTGACCTTTCTTGATCAGTGAAGGACTTGCATCCTTTGTTGTCTGACTCCTGGTCCTAGATATAGGAGTTTTCCTTGGTTTCTTTGCTGGTGATGGAGGTGGTGTATCGTACTCTATGGATTCCGAGTCACTCTCCTTGTCAGCTTCACCGACGGGTGACCGACCCTCAATTTCTTCTGTTTGTTCTATTTCCTCTTCTATTACCAACAACCTTTTCTTGAAATTCTTAACCATTTTATCTTTCTTCCTGTCAATATTTTTCACAACTAAGCCAGTTTTTATCCTTTATTTGGCTTCCTCATAAGTTCCAAACTTGGGTTGTGATTTATCCAATGGTTCATTTATCAATGCCTCAATAGCATTTGATGCTAGATGTATGTTAATCTCATAGTCAAGTGGTGCTAGCCATGCTGTCCTCAGTACAACTGGATTGATATAGGTGTATTCAGTGTCCACCATAAAACATATTTCAGTCTTGTATTTTCTACTAATTTCTATGGAATCCTTACTCTCTTCTGCATTCTTTCTTTGAATTCAGAAAAGTATTCATCCATGACTGATTCAAAATTGTCTCCTAGTGATTTGATGAACTCACTAATCTGTGTGGTCACTGGTGTATGCACCCTAAAATGGTCGCCTAGACTTTGGGCCCCATTTCTCAATTTATCAAATCCCTGAATCAATACTTTCAAATATCAACAATATCAATTATATCAATTTCCTTGATCAAATCATAATCAATTCAATATTTCCTAAGGTTTGAGCCTTATTTAATTTAAAAGAGAAAAAATAAAAATAAAAATATTAT
>MU227207.1:3200102-3223383 GCA_018584345.1 Thuja plicata
GAATCAATCATTTGGAAATAAGAATAAGGAAGGAAGATCTTAAATACCCGTGTTTGATTGATTAATTTGAAATGTATTTTAGATTTAGATAGATTGAAAACCTTAATTGAATTGAATAGGAGAAATGCACTTACCTTGAAATATTTCAGATCCAAAGAATGCTTTTTTCTGAAGCCTGTGTTGAGTTTCTAGAAAATCTGAGACCAAATCTGAATAGAAATGCAAAGATGGACAAAACCCAGAAATATTTTTCCATTCTGAGACAGTTTTGATTTGTACCCTCAAGTTAATCTCACCATTTGCCAGAATTTTTGATTGCACCCTAGGTCACAATAGACCTCAAAATTCTCAGACTGAAATTCTATTTTTGGATCCCAAAAGTTTGCTGAAAAGGGTATCTGAATCTCTGTCCTGATCTGTTGTTTCAAACTTGTACCTGCAATAAAAAGGGGTTTTTTTGTTGAGGGAGGTGTTTTCCTTGGTCAAACCCCAGTTTTGGAATCAACCTCAAATATATAATTGAAATTGCATAAATAAACAAAGTAAATGAAACAATTCACCTTGCTCATGTAAAAGTCCCTGTGGAGGATTCGAATCCTTGAATTCACAAGTATGGATGCACCAAAAATGGATGTAGAATGGAGAATGTAGGATGTATTCAATCAATTTCTTGTAGATCTTCAACACCAATCTTGAATGTGTTCTTGAATTGGAAGAGGCTTGGAGGAATGTAGATGGAGAAATGTTCAACAAGAGGGCTCCATGGAGCTTAAGTCCTTCAATGGCCGCCAATGGATCTCCTTGATGAAAATGGATGCTTTAGAAGTGCTTGAGAATGGATGAATGCTTCAATGGCTACTTGGCTTGCTTCAAATCTTGCTTCTTCAGAAATTCACTCTTCAAGTCTTGAAAGTTTTAGGATTCTTGATTATGCTTTTGCTTCTTGATGCTTAGAGAAAATGAGAGGAGAAAGCTTCCTTTCATATGAAATTAGGGCACAATCTTCTAGAGAGGCTGACATAGGAGAATTAAATTATAATTGGACCCATGCCCCTAGAAGAGGACCTATGTTAAATATAATTGAGGATTTGTTGTCCCGAAGTCTGAAACAGATGACCCGGAAGCGGGAATTAACTTTTTCCAAAGACCGACATCTGGAAACCCTAAGATTCTGGAATTTTGGCCCCAGACCTGAAAAAAGGTCGATTGTGACCTAGGTCAAGGTTGAGGTCAACCTTGACCCGAAACATTTGACCTTGACCTTAAGGCCAAAGTCCCAGTTTCTCAGTCTAGGTTTCCAGAGATAGGCTAGAAAGAGTGGAAATGGGGCAGAGCAGGGGGATAAAGCCAGATCAAAGCTAGGAACCCATTCAAGGTGCTTGACATGACCCCAAACCACTTAACCAGAAGGCCAAACTAGTCTACCATGGAAGTGTTTCCATTTTTTGACTATACACCTAGCTAATCAAATCTAAAAAATAGGATCATTGAATGGAAAAGTATTATATCTACTTCTACTACACGGATTCAACACTGTATCAAGTTTATCAATCCATCAAAATAATGTTAACATCCAAATAACTCGACTGTTACAGAAAGCCAGAGCACTATGCTTTCATTCACTTTCAAAAACTTGTTACATCACCTCTCTACCTCGGGAAATGATCCAAAAGGTATCTTAAGATGCCTCCTCCATGTTTCTAGGACACTTGCATTCAATTACCATTCTTACTTTGAAGGTAATCCAAAGTTGTCATTGTTGCATGCAACATTTACAAAATTGTAAATGTTGTCATGACAACATTTTAGCATCTTTTGATTAATGATGCAAACAAACTTCCATGACCTCTAACCCATATCATTCAATGAATTAACATCATTAAGGCCCATTTAGGCACTTTTCACAACTTGCTTAGGTCTAGGAACCCTTGAGACCATATTTCCCACTTTAGGCCTATACCAAGGATTAACAACTTAGAATCAAACTATCCTAAACTAGATTGGATTTAGTACTAACTACTAATCCATCTAGTCACACACATTGCAAGACCTTCTAAGGTCAAAAGTAAAATCACTGACTTGGCTAGAGTGAGTTACAAGCCAAAATTGGACTAAGCATTGGGAGTTTTCCTAGGTGCTCCTGCACCAAATTGGAAATAAATTTGCATTTTCTGGAAAGTTACCCAAATATTTCTAGTTCCAAAGTATATTGTTCGTTCAATCTCCCAATGCTTAGTCTAAGTGCTGCTCGAATTAACTCTAAGTGCAACTTCAAAAAGAGTGCAAAGAAGAAAAAAAAGAGTATAGGCATACATTCAAAATGGTTTGATTAATTTTATATTTTAGTTTCTGATTGTCATGTTTAATTTTTGTTGTTCTGTGGGGTTTTATTTAGTAGTTTTGATTTGATTTTCATACGGTGCTACTAATCTCTCTTTCTTGAGATTTACAAATTTTCCCTACATACATTTTGGTTAATTTGATGTGAACATGCTAAAAATAAGATAAATTTGTCTCTCTATATTTGCATGTAGATTTTCTTTGCTGATTTGTTGTTGCATGTAGGTTTTTAAAGATTTGGTCATATCTCTTAAACGGATTAGAATTTTGTTATAAAATTTTTACTGAAGGTTAGGGATGGTATAAAGAGCCCACAGTCTAAAAATCAGATTTGTTTGATTAATTTTGTGCTATTTTTAATTTATTTATGATTTTTTATAAAAACCTATTTTTCGGAGAAAATCAACAAATTTATCTAAACAATTTACATTTATGGAAATATCTTTAAAATATAATTGGGTATGTTCTCTGTGTTTTTATTTTTGATAACAAATAAAAGCTAAAATAAATAGATCTTTAAAAACTAGTATGTTTTGACAAATCAAGTCCCTAGGGCACAAATGAAAGAATTTTATAAAAATTATTACATTTTTTGAAATATCACTGATTTTTAAAAAGGGTTACTTGTTTCCATTTCTATTTTTTTGTGCCACAAATATATAAAAAAATTGGATCTTTATGACTAGGTCAAAAGAAAAAGAAAAAAAAATCAAGGTACACTTATTCCAATTTCAGTTTATTTGTATTCTCATCCTTGGTAAATTTTAGATTTTCTAACTACACCAATTTTCCTTTACCTTGGGTTTCTTGTGTTGGACTAACATGTTTGAAAGATGTTGTGGATGCTTGGGAGCTGGAGCTTTTGCCTAGGTAAAAGTATATTAAAAATGTGCATAAACATCAAACAATGTGCACTCTGAAAATCCTTTGTTTTACGCTAGTATTAGTGTGGCAAGTTTCAATTTTTAAACACATAGCTTAATTAGTAAATACCTCACATGACTGTGAAAAAAATGAGTAAGCCTATGCTCTCACATTCTATGTGATTATAGTGCCAAACCTGGTGGAGTTCCTTTAGTTCAAAGGTCTAGATAATTAACACCATGTATATTGTCCTTAAAAATTAAAAGTAGTAGGGATATGCTCTCATCCTTCATAGGATGAGAAGACTCCTGAACCTACTTTTAATTTATTTTCTTTTCTTTCAGTAGGTAGTTTAATTTGAGCCTTAGTGGAATATCTCTTGAGTTGTGCCTTAGCAAGGCCGGTGAGAGGGAAATCCCAAAGTGGGATACAACTGCTTAAGCCGCGGTATTCCGACCCACACTAAAATTAAATGCATTCATCCTTAATGGGGTGAATGAAGAAAAGATCTTTAGAATCATGCCTCCTCTAGTAGTCCTTTTGGATTGAGAAAATTTGTGCTTTTATGCGTGTGGGAGGCCTCTGTAATGGAGGATAAAGTCAAATATTTTTTAACGCAATCCTGACTAAAACTCAGATAAGTAGTAAGCTTGCCCCTTTAACCATTTTAAGCCAAATATGACCATTGGTACCTTGAATGGATTGTATTCTTATATAAATGCCTATGAAAATATTCAAGAACATACACTCAGTGTGTAGATTCTAGGAAAAATTAATTGTTTGAAGTGTGTGCAGTGCTTGGTGATATTTTTGTTTCAATTTTATAAGTCTTATCTTTGCAAGTGTTCTAAAAAATCCTTATCATTGATTTTGGAATTTTCCATCAAGGATTACATGT
Organism: Thuja plicata; assembly: GCA_018584345.1. Lineage (NCBI taxonomy): Eukaryota > Viridiplantae > Streptophyta > Pinopsida > Cupressales > Cupressaceae > Thuja > Thuja plicata. Next base: position 3,204,205 of record MU227207.1, read on the forward strand.
CCTTAGAACCAAGAAATTAAATATCAACATCTCAAATATTCATCATAGAGATAGATCCTTTTCTATTAAACTTTACCATAAGATATACTTCAATTTTGGAAATCCCCAAAATAATAATTTGAATCACACTCCAAACACTTCATATCAATATCAAGATTTCTCTTCTATACCCTTTTGATCAAAGACCAGTCATTAGATCACAAAAAAGGAACATACCAAATGACATGTAATTCAATCCATCTCCCCCATACAAAGAGGAACAAAATCATAACTACTATGATAACATAGACCCTTTTGTCTATTCAAAAACTCTTCCCGAGATAACACAACCACCTACCAATCCCTCTGTGCTTCACAGTCCCCAACCTCAATATCAACGATCACAAAATCTCAATTCCTTATGTTTTCAACAAGTACCCCAATATAAATCTCAATATCAAACCTACAATAGATCATATGTGCCTACATCACAATCCCAATATCAAAGGCAAGCTAATGTTGAAAAAATGTCACAATGGAAAAATTATATCCTCATGCAACAAGTGCAATACCTACAAAATAAACTAAATGATTTTCAAAATCAAAATCATTGAAATTATTACACCATAGATGACTTATATCACTACTCTATTGAATATATACCTCTGATCACATCACATGTTAATGAACATCCTCTGATTTCCTCAAATCCACCACCAAGTACTTACCAAACAAAAGAAAATGCAAATATGTCACCCTTTGGACATCAAACAAACATAATCAATAAGCAACATGTTGTACCGCATGTTCAATAAAAAAATAACTTACAACATGCAAGTGTCAATGTGGTATCACCAAAAATATTTCTCAAGCAACAACAATTTGAATCTAGTCCTTTTTGTCATTTGCATCAAAAATTGGTTTATAGACATCATCTTATTGTTCAACATAATCAAAATCATCCACCCATGTCTAGCAATGGTACATTCCAAAATAATCACACCAATGACACATTTTCCTCCCATGAATAAGTTGTCCCTCAAGAAGCCTTAATATTTGCCACATGTCGTTCATCTCCTAAAATATTACAAGAGAAATCTTTTCCATTTCCATCAAATGATAAATCTAGTGATGAGACCTGCCAAGGGCTATCCAAAGTTTATTTCGAAGCTAATCCCCTTCTTGGTATGATTCCCTTCTAAATTCAATTGTCTTGGATCTAATTCCACCATATGTTCCATTCCCAGACAAACCTACTCCAGAGAGTCCCATTAAAAGTCTTTCTCCCTTATGTGAAAGCATTGAAACCTTCCCTAAATCTCCCATACATATTACAATTGATATCCTATGTCAAGAGAATGATGAAAAGCATGAAGAAACGAGTCCTGAAGAAAATCATGATCAAGATCCCAATAATGACCAAACCTATCCAATTTTTTACCAAGAACCCATATATATAGAGTCTCATAAAGATTACACTATCATTATCCCCCCTATCCAAGATGATCCCACTATCATTATCCCCCCAATCCAAGATGATCCCACTATCCTTATCCCCCTATCCAAGATGATCCCACTATCCCTATCCCTCCTATAAAAAGATGATCCCCTTTCATCTCATGACTAAATTTTCCTTCCAAGTCCCATTGACTTTCCACTTCCTAAGAAATATCATGTCACCCCTTCCAATATTCTTGATGATGCAATTCATAGTCAAGAGAAAACCACCCTTAAAATCAAGTTAAATGATCCCCTTCCAAGTCAAGATCAAAGTATCCCTTCACCTTCATGTCCACCACAAGATCCCATCATCCCCCCACATCCTTACCATTAGCCTACCATTCCTTCATCTCCATGTCCTAATCCTCCATATTATCCACAAAATCTAATCCTACCAAATGATCTTGTCACCAATCCTATTCTATTGCAGGATCTCATTATTCCTCCTGATCCTCCTAATGATCCCAACACATTTGTGCAAGTTGTTCATGAAACCCATACATCTAAAATGGATTCCTCTACTTCCATCCATTCTGGTCCACTTCATGATCCTATTGTTTCTTCCATATCATATCCACCTTGAAATGAACTCACATCTTGTAGAAAGTATCCTACTGGTCAAAATCATTATCAAGTCAAAGGGTTAAACCTCCATAAACAAAGAATATTAAAACCATTCCATATCAAAGAAATTTTTTATGGTTATGGCCTCAGTTACAAAGATCATTCTAAAGACATTGGTGTCCCTTACAAATCCAAATCCAAATATATAGCTTCCCCTTCACCCCTTTCATCCATCTTAGGTCAATATACTCCTTCATCGATCTGCATCATTAGCTCACAATCCACGTACCCTTTCCAAAATAAAGTTTAACAAAGGCACACATCTTGGAGAACCTTCCACCCATACAAAATGCTTTCATACAATTCTTATCCATACATGAATCACATTCCCGTTTTAAGCAATTCGGATGCGAAGCATAAGCTCCATAAATCAAGCAATCCACCTACAGTCAAGGATCAACATGTCCAATCTAATCGACATATAAAAATTAAGCAAAATATGATGCAAAAGGAAAAAGAAATATCCAAAAGGACACAAAATCCCCTTGAGAAAAAATAGAGTTAAAAACAATATGGGTTCCTAAATCTCCTGTAGAAATAATGTGTTCCAAGGACCCACAAAATAATTAACAATAAAAATCCACATGGATTCCTAAGTGGCTTCTTGAAGCATAGTATCCCAAAGAAAAATTGAAGTTGGCATCCAAAATTGCTATCCCTTGATCTAAATCTTGCCCACTTTCCAAATTTATTTTGGGTCCTTATGTCCCAAAATTTATATCCATTCCTCCATCAAATCCAAAATCTCATTTTCCTCCATCACTCAATCACCCCTCTAGGTGTGTGTCAATGTTGACCTTTTCACCCTTTCTATCTAATCCTACACAAGTCTTCCAATACCCCATATATTATTAGACTCCTATGTTCTAGCCTTCCATCCATCCTATCCCATCCTTTGCATAAATCCTTATCCCACTTCATCCAACCACCCATTTTCATCTCCCTTTTTCATTACCTTACTAAAATCTTTGAGCATATCACCAAAATCTATGGTCCATTATTTTATATCTTCCAAGAGCACTATCCAAGGAATAATATTATCACATCCTTCCTTTATATCCTGTCACGAGTCTATCATCTTCCTAAAAAAGTCAAAAAAAGAATCATTGCCTTGATGAAAACCTGACAAACAGGCATCTTGGTAAAAAAAAAGTTTAAAGATAAATAATTTTGTCTAATAGTCAAAACCTGGAAAATAAGTGCTTTGGGAAAGTACCATTATGAAAACCTGGAAACATGTGTCATGTGTAATCTATGAAATTCTAACATTCCATACTTGGGGGTAGGTTTCATCCATGATATCCTATCATATAATAGCCCTTTCATTTCCTCCATTACCCTATGTTCCTCATATCTATTATCTTATCAACATCCATATTTCCCTTTTCCCAACTCTGATCTTGACAAGGCTAGGAATATCCCTAGAAGCATCACATATCCTATCTGCTTCATATTATCCACATCCTTTTGGTCCATATTCCTTATCCTATTTACATCTCTTTGGTACACATACCTTATACTATCCACATATGTTTAGTCCACATCCCTTATCCTATCCACACTCATTTGGTCCATATCCCTTATCCTATCCACATCCCTTTGGTCCATATCCCTTATCTCATCCACATATCTTAGGTTTATATTACCTATCATATCATATCCTTCGATACATATCCCTTCCCCTTGTCCATTCTTAATCTTTTTTTCCCTATTCATTATCCTATCATTATCCTTTTTGGAACCCAAATTTGTAGATCAAATTTGCACATGTCAATAGCTGAGGGAAGTATTATTTATATTCATTATTGTGATTCATTTTTTCATTTTTATATATATTTATCTATGATTTTATTTATCTCTTATGTCTATTTCTATTTCATATATCATATTATTATTATTCTTATGTTTCTTAGCCTGCATATTCATTTTTGAATTCATAAACTACCCGTTATTTATGTTTTCACAGTTTATTGGATTACTTTATACCTTTCGTAGATCTGTCTAATGACTAATCTTTAATTGAGGATTGATGGCTGGTGTTTTCCCTTGGACAAGAAGATGAGAGACCTTTATTCCTTAAGACATTACCTCTAGCCTCCATGTGTCCCTTGGTTCTAGCTGACTAAAGTCAAAGTATAGTAATCATTAAACAAATCAAACACATCTTACAGCTAACGTTATTCCTTTATCAAAAAGATGCAAATCCTTTAACCATTAAGGCATCGCGCCTAGCTGACACGTGGCGGATAAGATCCCGTCTAGGTGGGGTCAAGGTCAGTATAAAAGACAAGCTGGTCCATCTTCATCCAACGGTCAGTGCAATGAATCAAAGGCAGAGCTACAGGATATTTAAGCTCTAAGGCAATGTGCCATAATGACACGTGTCCCGGTCCCACTGAATTCCAAGCGGTAAAAATGATGATGCATGGTTAAAGTTTGGACATGATCTACGGTTGGCACAATGACTTAAAGGCAGAGATGCATGACTTTTAACCTCTAAGGCAATGCACCATAATGATGCGTGTCCCGGACCCACCAAGGCTTGAGGTAATGTGACAATGAGGATATAGGTGGTAGCATATAATTGGATGGATAGGATGATAAGGTTACACGATGATTTACATGGCAGATTAAAAGGTTCGAGGATTAATCTATGGTTAGGTTTGATGAAGATCAACGATGGGAATTATAACTCAAAGTAAAAGTTGTAAGATCTTTAACCGTTAAGGCATCATGATGTGTTGACACACATCCTGGACCCACAGACTATGAGATACGTAATCTTCTGTTAAAACTCGGGAATCATCGACGGTGGGCACGATGCCTAAAGGCAAGGATGCATGACTCTTAATATTCAAGCCATTGTGTAGTGATGCCACGTGTTTTTGACCAACAGAGATGTATAAAGGCGTGGTGACGACATCAATAGGGAGTTTTATTTAATACCTCATTCTTTAATATATTTCATATTAATAAGTATTTGATCTATTTATTTGATATGTCAACAATTTCATGCAGGGTTTCAAGGGTGGCGAATATGATTTTGTTGGATGACAGAACAATGTGACTTGAGTGGAAGACTGGAAGATAATACACGCACACATTCATTGATAGTATGAAGAAGATAAAGGAATAGCAGGGGGTGGTTAATGATGTCGCCACCTCTGATCAACATGATGAAGCTATTCGACATGCAAAGAATATATCGATTATCAGGAAGCAAATATTTTTGATAAGCATGTGGTTGAAGTAACTTGATGACTACATGCAGAATTATTATTTTATTAAATATGATATCATAGGACTTGATAATTAATCATTATTTTAAATGTTACTCCAAGTGATCATATAAGTTGTCATTAGTATTCAAGTACTCAACATGGACAATCGGTAACAGAGTCACAAACAAGATAGTTGGTATATTCACCGAAGTATAGAGTTAACTGAGATCATTGATCACGCCCAGAGTTAACCGAGTACAGTGATACCTGAGTTGACAGACTAAATCGAGTAGTAGAAAACACCAAGATACACAGACTAGACCAAGCACCAAGAGACAACAATAACCAAGTGGAATAGAGGCCACATAAAAGTTTGTTTTGGTACATTATTCTATGGAACAACTTTTTTCTGACCTAGATATCGGTTTACACAATCGAGGAGAGAATTAATTAGGGATATACAAAATTAATTGTTTATGTCTCCTGTGTTATATGATCAAGGTAAATTATGTACACTATTGATCTTAGGGTAGGGATGTAAGTGTGAAACCCTAATTAGGTCATAAAGTTTGATATTTAAATGTATAGATGTCAAATTTTGTAAGGTATGTTGATCAAGAAATGATCAAGTAGCCTCCATACTACATACATCATAGATCAGACAAGGGATTTCAAGGACAAAGACTACATTGCAAAAATTAGTTTTTAAAATAGAAGCAAGGCTACCGAGTAGAAGAGATCAGAAGGTATTATCATTCACATTGAGGTGATATATTTTGAATGCACTTAATGGATCTATATCAACAATATTGAGATTGTATATGTTTCAGATCAAACTTCTGTTACTCTCTAATAATTGTAATAGACCCATAAATCTCTTAATAGAGTAGACTTAACCACCTTTTTGTAAATCTCTTAACCGATTGCACACATAACTTGTGTTGAAAAATCCTCACATGAGGTAGAAATAATGGATCTCATTGTTACTCCTAACATGGTAAGATCATCAGAAGTGATCATTCTTTGTAAGCTTTAACATGCTACTTTATTTACTGTAGTAGTGAAGTTTTGTGGGTCGCATCCCCATCGCATTTTTTACCTTCTAACATGGGTTTTCTGCGATATAAAAATAATAGTGTCATGAGTACTTAATTTTATGTATGTGTATTGTTTACTTTGCATGCATTTACATTTCAGTAGTGATAGTATATGTTTTTTGTATGCAATCTACTCAGTCGGTTAATACACAACAGTGGTTACAAAGAAATGATTAAAAGTTTTTAAGGTTACTGATTCACCCCTCCCCTCTCAGTACACACCCTTTCCATTATCCAAAAAATTGGTATCATAGCTAGTTCTCTTGTTTTGAAGGTTTAATCATTGAAGAGAAAAGATCTTACAATGAAAAGGTATACACTTGATAAAAATATTGAAAATTAGAAGTTACAGTTGCAGATCTATGTCGAACAATACAAGGCAGCCAAAGAGAAACTCGAGGAGATATTGATTAAGAGAAATGACATGGCACTTTTCTATTGTGAGATTGATTATCATGAAGAAGAGATTCATGAACCATTTGACACATCTGGATCTGAATCTAGTATCATATCGGATGCAGTTGAAGGAATCATATCAAAGCTATCTAAGAGCAATCAAAAAATTACTAAACAAATGAAAGCACTACAGATCAGACAAGATACACAAATGGTTAGAATGGTTGAAGCCTTGAATGATGAAAAGAAAGTTGAGCATTATAGAAACATGGTTGTTGATGATAGAATACAGATGACTAAAAAGTTACAAGAAAAAAATCTGAGATATTGAGACCTACTGAACATTACTTTGAGATCACCAATCAAGTGGTTTCTATGAATCATGAAGCAAACTGAGTGAATACTGAACTTGCAAGAAGAATAAAAGATATTAGTGTATTGAAAGAATAAAATGAAAAACTAAGAAATGAATTGAATATTTTACAACATAATGAAGTGATTAAGAGATCTGAAGAAAGCACTAAGAGAATGAACGAATTTCTGAACTATCAAAGAAGAATGAACAACAATACCAAATTAGGGTATACCGAGCAAGGAGAATCATCAAATCAAGATAAAAAAAGGAATGTATACTCAAGCCCAAATCCTAAGAAGCCCTCTTTCCATCACTATGGAAAACTAGGCCACACATCAAATGTTTGCAGAAGCAAAGAAAAAGGTATTCCTAGAAACCCTCCTAAATTTAATGGTATTTTCTATAACTATAATAAACATGGAAATCAGGCACATGAGTGTAGATCCAAGTTGAAAACCAAAGAAGAAACCATACATGGATAAATACTACCAAAATTGCAACATGGATGGTCATACATCACAAGCATGCAAGAAGAACACAAAGTAAATATGGAAGCCTAAAGGACAAGAAAAGATAAATCAACCGAGAAGAAAAGGTAATGCTTATGCATGGGATTATAACACTTGGAGTAGTTGTACAACATGTGGTAAATATGGAAATTTTTCAGAAAATTGTATGAGACAATGACGAACCAAGTCTAGGAATTTGTCAAACTCTGGTATGGCATGTTCTCACTATCACAAAGTAGGTCACTTAAGAAGAGATTGTGCATACCAAATAAATACTTATGGAAATGGAAATATAATTGATAAAATTATAAGGATCAAAAATCAAATGTGGAGGAGAACATAAAATGATAATGCAAGACCAAGCACAATAGTCAGTGACACCTCATCTAATGGATTAGGTGGCTCCACCATATCCAAATGAGAAATATAAGCAAGTAAGGAACTATGTTTTGCAAAGATTTATCTTACATCAGTTCCTATGATCATTGCACAAATGCAAAATCAACATGAATCAAGATTCACTATGGTATTATATTTTTTGATTATTATGATCTAGTTAAGCTGGTTAATATGTACCAAGTTAGAATTGTCAGTCGGTAAACATGTGAAGAGGCAACCGAGCATTTGTTACATTCACTAAGCTAAAGTATTGTCAGTTTTAACTGAGCATGATGTTTTGTTCACCGAGTGGTTGGTGAAAAGCATTTATTGCACTGCCCTAAGTCATTTTCTATAAATTTGATCAACGTGAACTCATTTGTTCACACCGCGACCATAGAGAAGAACAAAGAAAGAAGAGAAAATTTGTAGTAGAGTATTTTAGAGCATTCTACTGAGATTTAAGCACATTCCAAGCACATAAAGGTTACTCAGTACGCATTATGTTATTCCTGAGTTATTTGAACACCGTTCATGCAAGCCCTAAAACTAGAAATCATGGCACCTACATCTCAAACCATGAAAGCAAAGACAGAGAAGGATAAAAATATTGTTTTGGTAAAGAAATCCACTTGCAGAGAGCCCAACTATAAGATCCATCCAAAGGTTGCAGGGCAACTAGATGACAAAGGTGCATTTTCATCTATCCCACTTAGGGTTTTGTTAGTCCAAGATGTGTGTGCCTACATTCACTAAAATATAGGTGAAGTAAGAGACTTTGAACTTATTTCCACTTATCAATCACTATGCACAGATGGGAAATTGAAAGAAAATCACAAAAAATTGGAGGTTAAAGGGTTAACCAATGCCCTAAATTTCCTAAATGTATTTAAGACTGAGTGGATCCGCATTGTTCTGAGCCATGTACATGATGGAAAGATATGGTTGGATGAGCCCAAGAAGATAACCAATGATGTTATTCACGCCGTGAAAGGATATCCAATATGTGATAAATCAAAAGCCCTCAGAAACCCTCTGACAATTGAAATAGAGAAGCTAACAGGAACCGAATGGGATGGTAGAGGTCTGAAGATCAATTACATCATTGATCCTGAACTGAGATTCAAAGCTTATGTCATTGGCTACAAGATATTCCAGTCCAACAGAATGAACAAAATTTCTTGTGGAGCTATTGACATATCATACAAAATTGTCAAGAAAGGAGTACAATATGACCTATCCGAGCTATTACAAAAGCAATTTGAAGAAAACATTAAGACCATCAGATCAACACAATCAAATACATGTAATTTTGGTTTACTACTACTATGCACATTTTTGTACTTGCATAACTTCTTTCCATCCATTGGTAAAGTAAAACGAAAGTCAAACCGACCAGTTAGTATGCAAATCAATGATTTCATTACAAGTCTAGGAAATAATTTTGAGCCAGTTATGAATGAAATTTTTTCTAGTTCAAAGATAGAATAGAAAAGAGATCCGGGATTCCTCAGTAATTAGTGGAAAAATACAAAGATGAAATATGTTTTGTAGTAGACACCGATACAACTCTAATCAAGGCAACTTAACCGAGGAGAGGATGGCTACCTCCGTTAGATTATGAGTTAGATATTGATATTGCATCTGAAGCTATTGAAAAATTATTGAATGAGCCTATTGTTAAATCTGCCATGAGATTTGGCATATTTGATGAAGCCCAGACCTGAATCACTATTGGTATACAAGTTCAAAAGATGAGCAGGAAAAAGACAAAAACTGTGAAGACTTTGAAGAGAAAATTTGCAATCACAGATGAAGAATTAGACAAGTCTATTGATGAAATCAAGGAGAAGACTTCAATCAGTTAAGATTATGAACCTGAACATGATGATGATGTTGCCGATTCAAATGAAACACAAGACAAGGCACCAAAGGCCAAAAGGGGCAAAAGCATAAAGACTGAGTCTCCATCAAAGACTAGATCACAATCAGCGACTGTGGATTCACCACCTTTGAAGAAAGGTGTAGCAAAAATTACAAGACCCTCACCGAAGCTCACTTACCAAACAAGAAAATATAAGGGTATTACCGAGAATCCTGCATCGAGGCAAAGAAAGAGATATGTAAGGAAAAAAGATGAAAAGGATGATTCTGATGAAAATCCAGATCAATTCAAGGTTGTATAGAATAATATACCTCAGACTATTGATGAAATTGTAGAGGCAATCATTACAACCGAACGATTAGGACATCCAAAGATACATTCATATTTTGATTTGACTACCGAGAACAAGGACAAACTCGAAGAAGCAATTATAGGTATGATGATCAACTTAAAAAAAATTCTAGTTGAATTTTCTACCTACCTTCCTTCCGATTTGTGTGATAAGATATCAGAAAGATGGACATATGCACTTCAAACTGAGAAATAGATGAGAGAAGCAACTCTCACTCTTATTAAAGCTGATCAAACAGGTGAGCAGATAAATGACATAATGAAGGAGTATGCCAAAAAATTTCCTAAGAAAGCATGAGAACTAAATATTCTACAAGGAAATCTGAAGGAAGTAGATATTGAGAGCACACAAATATGGAATAAAATATTGAACTCACTGAAGGAAATCCAAGATACCGAGGAAGAGATAGACATTGCATCCAAAGTTGACACCGAGGAAGATCGACCGAGAATAAATCCCATAGATGTTGATGATGTAGATTTTGACAGTGTATTAGATGGAATTCCACAACTATTATCTAACATGAGTCACCCAGAGATCATAGTAAATGACATCACTGAAGGTGATCCTGATGATCAAGATAAGGAAGATGAGATAGTTGGAGCAACCGAGACCTTGAATGAACAAGACATAACAGAGTTCGCCCAAGCTAATGTAGCAGGCCAGTTACCTATGTTGGTAAAAGGAATTGAGATTGAAAGTGAAGCACAAAAAAAGACACCTGAGAAGGCCACTGATACAACTAAAAATAAGGGTGATAAGAAAGGTACACAGATCGAGCATAGTGGTGGAACTACCGAAGGTGATGCACAAAAATATACCACTGATGGAAAAACACAAGGTGAAGGTAATAGAGATAGCATAGATAATACAATAGATACTTCTACTATAGATACAAAGTCAGTTACCAAGACACCTCACCAAGTCATCACACCAAGTACCGAGCAAGTAAAGCCTGAACTTGAGCACAAGGCTCAATTAGTATTAACTTTATCTCCTTTATCCAATGTTCAAGAAAAGAAAAAGAAGAAGAAGAAAGGAAGCAAAGACACAGTAAATTTAGATGAAATTATAGAGATTCTAGCATGGGATCCAAGAACACTTGATGCATAAATATTGAAGAAATATGGTGAATTATGTACTAGGAAAGAAGCACAGGACAAGTTAAGGCAAGAACACAAAAATGCACAAGTATTAGAAGCCGCCAAGGAGATCCTACAAAAAGTTGTTCCTAACTTAGCTATCAATAAAAAAACCCCCATCATTGATCAACCCGCACTACTTATTGAGGCTATTAACAAACCTGATGTTGATGCCGAGCAGAAATTGGAAGAAAGAGAAGAAAAGAAGATACAATACAAAATCACAAAGAAGATCATCCAGGGATTGGCACTTAATAAGGTAACTCTATTTGAATTTGTAAATGGTTTAGAAACTTTTATATCTAAAGCCATCACAATTCTATAGAAGTTATGCAATCTAGATCACTTCGCTACCGAGATTAGTGAAAAGCTAAAGAAAATAGATCAAGATCTATAGGATAGTGCAAACAGTCTATCAACCGAGAAACATGCATTGCAGATGCATTACAACAAAGTTATCCAAACCAAGTGGTTTAGACTAGAATTAAAGATAGAAGATGATAAAATAAGAGAACAAGTAACCGAGCTCCAGGAAACGTTACTACCGCATTTGGTAATGATGCAAAAATATGTGACATTGGCAAAGACTTTAGTTGCCACCCCAAAATTGTCAATAACCAACAACATATATGATATGCATGCTCAGATCAACTTAGAATAATTAACCCTTGAGAATTTAGAAGAGGAATGAGAGAAGCTAATGGAAACTCTTAAGAATGCCCATCCTACCATTTTTGACAAATTTTAAGTTCTACTCCTTTTGTCATTATTTTCAAAAAAGGGGGAAATATATGTATATAAGAATAGTAAAGGGGGATACTATAATCAAGATGAGTTCATGTACATATATCTCACATGTACAAAGGGGGATTCATCATGCATATTATGTATAGCAATAAGTTTTTGATATTAATACCAAAGGGGGAGAATGTGTTAGGATTAGTCCCAAGAGATAACTAAGAGGCGGGGAGGGTGAATCAGTTATCTACTAGTTTCAATTCTTTTATCCAATTAAGTATAGAATAATAAGCATACATACAGCATGATAACACACAATAGAACACCACAATTTTGGTTACGAGGAAACCAAAATAGCTAAAAACCCTGATGGGAATTAGCACCCACAAAGAACTGCACTAGAGTATAATGATCCTTGTTAGAAGATCTTACAACCCTATTAGGAGTTGATCTTTGAAATGCAATAAGTATAGTGACCTAGTCAAAGGTCAGACCCTGTTAGGAGTCTTTTACAAATAACCCTGTTAGGGGTGAGGACACACTATCCAATAGAACACTGCTCAAATGATGAAGGCTGCAACCTTCTGCAAAATAGATATACACTATATCTGATATTTGAACTGTTTAAGTAGACCTGCTCTCTTGATCAGTTCCAGTGACTTGTATAATCTTTCTAATTCTTCACATAGATCTTTAATTGATGAATGATGTAGATTTAATGTTCTAATACATCAGCCATTTTTCTCTGTTAACTGTTATGACTTGTCTCTTCTTTTTCTTCACACTTTATTTTTCAGAAATCACAAATGAACTACTATAAGTATCTTCCTTAAAAGATATGATTACGTCAGTTGTAGGAAGCCCTTCAATAAATTTTTTTTTGGCCAAACTAAGCACGCAATATAATTAGAACCGCACAACTCAAAATGAAAAGACGCATCTCTTCACACAGTCGGCCCCACCAAAATAAATAAAACATCACATTTTAGATGAAACATGTTAAGTGCCTTTGTTTAAACACGCTTAACTCATAACTAAACATGAATTCAAACACACATATCCCAAAGATAGGCACAACAAAAGAAACAATGAAATTATTGTCGGCTCTTAAAAATAATCTTTTGAAACTGTAGCTGGCAAATAGATCAACATAACTCTACTTTAACTACATAATAAATATGTCTACAACATACAAATAACCATGCAAGGCTCCAACATATTCATACTAAAAATTGAATATAGAACACTATTGTATACTATATGTTGTCATCAATGACAAACATATAGTCAACTATTTGCACAAAGACAAATCTCCAACAAAATGTTACTCCAATTGAGCATTGAAGTTGTCATTAGTATTCAAGAACTCAACATGGACAATTGGTAACAGAGTCACAAACAGGACAGTTGTTATATTCATTGAAGTATAGAGTTAACAGAGAGCACTGATCACACCCAGAGTTAACCGATTACAGTGATACTCGAGATGACAGACTAAACCGAGTAGTAGACAACAATGAGATGCACATACTACACCAAGCACTGAGAGACAACAATAACCGAGTGGAACAGAGGGCACATAAAATTTTGTTTTGGCACATTATTCCATGTCACAATGTTTTTTGCGACCTAGATAACGGTTTACACGATCGAGGAGAGCATTAAATATATATACACATCATTAATTGTTTATGCCTCCTATGTTAGATGATCAAGGTAAATTATGTACACCGTTGATCTTAGGGTAGGGATGTAATTGTGAAAACCTAATTAGGTCATAAAGTTTGATATATAAATGTATAGATGTCAAGTTTTGTAAGGTATGTTGATCAAGAAATGATTAAGTAGCCTCCATACTACAAACATCACAGATCAGACAAGGGATTTCAAGGACAGAGACTACATTGAAGAAATTAGTTTTCAAAATAGAAGCAAGGCTACCAAGAAGAACATAGCAGAAGGTATTATCATTCACATTGAGGTGATATATTGAATGCACTTAATGGATCTATATCAGCAATATTGAGATTGTATATGTTTTAGATCAAACTTATGTTACTCTCTAACAAGTGTAATAGGCCCCTAAATCTCTTAACATAGTAGACTTAACTATCTTTTTGTAAATATCTTAACCGAGTGCAAACATAATGTTAGTCCAAATATTGATCTTTGTCCTTAGTGTTACTTTTTCAGAGGCACCTTGTTATTTTGTGTATCTCAAGCTGCCTAAGAACTCATGTTTAAAATCTCAACGAAAGATCTTCCCTATGTTCCATCGTTACTTGCTCAAGAGAGAAAAGCCTTTTTCTAACATATCTTTTGAACAAGTTTGAACAGGTTTGAATAGGTTGGAACACCTACGAACAACCTTGAACTCTGTTCAAGGGTGTTCAAGGATGTTCAAGCTACTTCATATTCTTTATAAAGCAGAAGTGGGTGATTATGATTTTCACTAAAAGGAGGTGTTTCGTGATCACAAGTTACAGAACTTTGGTCGATCTAGGGTGGAAGGTTATCGGTTAAATAATTTGGCTCTTTGTACCAAAGTGTTGGTGGGATATTAAGGAATGGGCTTGAATAAGGGTGAACACATACGAACATCTTTGAACTCTGTAAAGAGTGTTCAAGAGGGTTCAAAGGTGTTCAAGGATCTTTAAAAAATAACATGTGGCATAAATCAAGGATAGTCACCATCTTTTCAGACATGGGTCCCACTCGGGTAAAGATTTTAATGAAGAAGTCTTTCAGCGGCGGCTAAATCATGTCTGAGCTGTCGAATTAATGAGGAATTTGTGTGACATAAAAGTTTGCGCAAAGTGGCAGTAAATGATCGCGTGTGGGAACGGTCACTTCTCTCTTCGAGACATTATTGTCTTAATTATGGGTAATTAATTACACATTCAAGACGTTTCTTTTAAAATCCCTCCTTGGCATTCATTATTTTTGAATTACTGTTGTTCTCTATATGCGCAAAGAACGGAGGCAAGGGTTTTTCGAAGCTCTAGTTGTAGAATTTTCCTTAGAGATTAAGGTAAGTCAGGCTGTCACTCTTCCAGTGTTTAAATTTAAAAGTTGGTGAATTTTACGAAGGTTTCTGTAGCAATTTGCAGTCTATTCTTGCAAAAATGAAGTCAACATTTCATTTCTTTGGGAATGTGTCTAGTTTAGTTTGCGAAAATTCTATCGTAATAGACACAGACCTAGAAGGGTATGATATTGAAGGGATAGCTGATAGGCTTACTGCATGTGTTGAAGAAAATGTCCCTTCTATGGAAATTTTGAGTAGTGGTTTATGTATAGCCATGTGTTTCCCTCCTGTAGTGGTTTGCCTTGAGCTTGTCCATGAATGTATTAAACATTATGACCAGCGAACTGAGTCAATTCTTAAAAGAAATGGTGAAGTATTGATGGCCGTAAATAGAGGAATTGTTGCCTCGGCTTTCCAAATCCAAGAATGAACTTTTTCAGCTTTTTCTCCTGCCCAATCTCTAGTTAAGTTCAATCCTAATGCTGATGCAAACTGTAATTCCATGGCTAAGTATTGGTTGATAAATGCCTAATGAGGAGGTTCTCATTTTCCCAAGAAGTTAAACATAAATCACATGCATCCGCACATTAGTGATATCATGGTAATGCTGCACAGAGTTAGAGGGTCACCTGAGGCTTCTTTGTTTGCAGATTGGTTATTCTACTATGTAGAAATTATTTTAGAGGGCAAGCATAAGCTGGATTGGGCTGAGTTAATTGCAGAATCCATGAGGGAATAGTTGAACAGTTCCAAGCATACTGGCTGTAGCTTTTATATGTCTTCTTATCTCATGTATTGTCTAGCATGTAGTAGGATATGGAGTGGCATAGTTCACGAGCCTTGGATTGATGGCATGTGTGTTTTTGAATATTTCTCAATGCTTCGCAAAGATAGTGTGATTCAAAATTACAAGAGAGTTCATGATACTTTTATGGGAAAGCTTTGCTTTGAAATGTCTGGAGATTCGGCCAGGAGGATGAGCTCAGAAGCTCAACACTTTGTGACTAGGTTTGGGAGTTATTATATCCAATTCCCTAAGTTCTCTTATTTAAGAATTGGTGGTTTTGAGGATGCCCCTACCAAATTGCCTCGATATGCATTTGACTATTTTATTTTTTCTAAAATCTGTAGATAGCTTGCCGTCGTGCTAAAGGGTTTCCTTCCTGGAGACTGAGGTGAAAAAATATTCCCATTGTAGCTAGGGAAGCTTTCATGTCTCACCTTTGAAGATGCCATAAGTATCGGAAGTGACCTCGGTCATTTTGATTTCAAGTACTATACAGAAAGAATAGGCTTGGATAACAAAATTTTTGCTAGCGACAGCCTGGGTTTAAGGTCTCACATGTTTCCAGTCCCCCATTTAGAGGATTTCTGGGAGGATTGTGTAAATGAATCTCAAGTCATGACCAGAAGCCATAGTAGACTCTACATCTCTCAAATTCTGTCCATGAGAATACAATTCAGCATAGAGGGAGTAACAGATGATGGTTTTGATTTGATTGAACCTAATTTCAAAAGACTTCTTGATACTAAAGAGGTAGATGTTGATTGGTCAAAAGAGGAAGATGATGACATTCAAAGAAGAACACAACATGTTCTCAAATAAACTTAGAAGTGGCTACAAGAAAAAAAAGAGCAGTCCAGTCCTAAAAAGACTGGAAATAAATCTTCAATTTTGTTTTCTTCCCCCTTTGTTTCTAACACGCCTAAAACATCTGATAATGCATGTTCATCTAGTAAGCAGTAGAAGAAAGAATCTAAAAAGAAGTCTATTGTGGAACTTTCATCTGTGGTTTCTCCTCAACATATCACCAGGTCACGCTCTCGATCACAAAAGAAGGCAAAGATGACTCAAGAATAGACGGAGACAGTTAATCTGGAAGATGACAAGTTTCAAGACTTGAATTATCAAATTGGTGATGATGACCAAATTGGGAAAGATCTTTTTGATCTTGAAGATGTAACCCTGGATTTAATGGACACTCCTATTAAAGTCAGTCCCCAACCGGCAACAACCAGTGACACACCCAAATGGTTGACTTCCTCAGTCAATAAAAAGTGGAGTTTGATTCCTGTGTCCATACCAGTGCAAGATATTGTGAGTAAGTATGCTCAGAAAGCCGCTAAAGCCAAGAAGGTGAAAAGAACAGTGCGCATGTTTGCTGATGCTAAGACTGGAAAGTGGATGGCCAAGGTCGCTACTTATAGGCGTAAGGAAGAGAAGCTAGATGTGGCAGTTGAGGACTTTGAAGTTACCAAAGTTGAGTTGGGAACAATGGATAGAGCCGGGAAAAACCACTTATTCAAAGAAAGAGCCCAACAAATGCTGATTACATCGATGCAGGATAGAAAAGAAAAGAAAGAATTGAAACAGGCCATTGTTTCACTTTCTCAGTTTATTAACACATTTTGCAACTTTGATGCTACCCTGTTGTCTCAGTCTTCTCAAGTGTTCAATCCCAATTCTGAAGAAAATAAGACTCTACTGAATCAAGTTCAAAGGGGACAAAATCTAGTTTCTTCAGTGGATGAATGGATGGCTCAAGTGCTAAATAATGACATATAGTATATTAAAGATTCTCATTTAATTCTTCATAACACCAAGACAACTATAGGGGAACTGCAGGCTCAACGTCAAGTATGGGGCACAGATGAAGAAAAGTGGGTGTCAGCAATGACCAAATTTATGGAAATTGAAAGGCATGGCTTTAATAAATTATGTGCAGAAAAGTCACTGAAAGGTGCCAAGGAGTCCTACTTCTTCATACTCAGAAAAAACATCAGCTGGCGTATTGCCCTGATAAGAAGTGCCATTACAGAGAATAAAGAATATGAAGCTGAAGCAAAGAAAATCCAAAAGGCTTCCCTAACAGAGTTGAAAGTGATTAATTTCACTTATACCTACCCCTCTGTCTTTGGTGAACAACAAATGAAAGGTGCTTTGGATGCTTTTGAATCAGCTATTAAAAATATCAGAGACAAGATCCATCCCAAGGCCTCTGATTTGACCCAGATAGCAAGGATTGAATCCATGCTTTATTTGTGTGTTGATCAGTTATCTAATGTTACTAATAGGGTGAAAAAGATGAGCTGGAATAAAGACGCCTCCATGGCCCAAATAGTGAACTCTAAAATCCAGCACCTGTCGCTTGCCAATGAATTAGTTCAAGCGTACAAAGAATGGAAACCGACTCAATCGGTTACCGAGGAAGAAGGGAGTCCAGTGACAAGCGAGGATTGTGCCTTAGATAAAGAGCCTAATTTTTCCATCTAGTTTCTTGTTTTTACTATGTTATTATGCTAAAATTTAAGGACATGTGTCCTCTGACTGATGGATTAGTTACTTAACTGTTTCACCGAGAGGCCGTGATTTTTGGGAGGCCTCTCGGTGCTCTATTGCTATTTATTCTGACTGTTAAAACTTTTAAAGGGTTCGGAAAAACTTTGATAGATAGATATAGTTTTGATAATTATAGTTCAGATGGTGAATGTTGTGAACATAATTGATTTTTAGATAATTACCTATGTAGTAATTTCTGAAGTATATGATAGGAAGAACAATGAATCTGTGTTGTTTATGATTTTGAGAAAAGTGCCCTGTGTTGGCATATTGTTTGGCCTGTTTTATATCTTAGTCAGCTATTTCATGGTATCTAAATCTTGAATTTTATCTGTTATCTATTATCTACAGTTGAAGTTGTTTATGTTTTTCATGAAATGCCATTGTGGAAGTGACTGTGTTTCCTTCCTATTCATTACCTAGTTATATCTACTTCTCAAGTTGTTTCGAAACATATCATCAAATAATGATATTGTTGCCTTTATAAGATTTCTGGTTAAAAGCTAATCGATTAAATTATTTTCTCATTTCATTGAATATCATATAAGGGAGCTGTACCTGTTATAAAATTCAGAGGGAAGTGATTATAAAATACACTTACCCAACTGTTAGAAATAGTTTGTCTTTTAAGGGTG
>MU227208.1:25741-51410 GCA_018584345.1 Thuja plicata
CGACGCTGACCTAGGTCAGGGTCGAGGCCGACCTTGACCCTAAAGTAGGTCAGGGTCAAGGTCGACCTTGACCTAGGTCAGGGTCGAGGTCGACATAGACCTAAAATGTCAACCTTGACCCTGAAGCCTAGAATCACCAGCCTGCAGTCCAGAATGCAGAAATCAGGCCAAACGGGAGTGGAAAGAGGAACAAAACATGGAGGAAGCCATGTCAAGATCAGGAACCCATTCAAGGCGCTTGCCATGACCCCAAACCACTTACTCAGAAGGCTAAACACGTCTATAATGGAAGTGCTTCCATTTTCTGACTATACAAGTAATAATTATAATTTAATAAAAACTTTAATATTTTTTTTGTTGCTCTAGGGATATCCTTATGACCTAGCTCTGTGCCCAACCCACCTTACCTTGGACCTGCCCAACCTGCCTTATTTTAAAACTTTAATGATTTATAATCACATTTCCTCTCTTATTCACCCATTAGATTGCAACAAAACAATTATTCAATATTTTTTTTGAAAATAGATATTTACATTAGTGAATAGGAAAAAAACGGTTGGGGGCCTAGCTCAATTGGTGAAAGCTTTTAGTTGTAAAACACGAGGTCACGTGGTACCCGAGGACTTATCGTGCTAGCATCACCAATCATGTTAAAAAACATATGTAATGTTATTTGTCAAAAAGAATTTTTATCATCAATTAAAAGCAGTTCCTTGCTATAAAACTAATAACATGGTCAAATATTTTGATATTAATCAACATCTAAAACAAATGAGGGTTGTCAAGAGTTCAACAACACATTACAAAAGATGTTGCTGTTACAAGTGAAGGCCACACTAGGCATATTGCTAGAAGCTTACCTGCCTTCCTTAAAAAGCCGCATACAGAACAAGGGGCCAAGAGTAGTTGCCAAAAGAGACCATTAACAATAGAGGTCAAATGTTATTATACATTATCATCATAAATTAATTTATTTGTATATAAAATTGTATAAAAATTGAAAGTAATTGGAGTTATAACCAAGAGTTAACCCAAGGTTGAGAAGGTGGAGGCCATAAGCTAAAAGTTTGAGGAGCCTTGATTGACACAAATTGAAAGTAATTGCACTTATAACCAAGAGTTAAACCAAGGTTGAGAAGGTGGAAGCCATAAGCTAAAAGTTTGAGGAGCCTTGATTGACACAATTGAGTGGGTCCCAACAAATTCAATTAGACTGGGCCTATGTGTGAAAAATGGGAGCGGATTATACCATCGGAACAAATCTTAAGCATATACCTTAATGCATACATTGCCATGCAAGGAGTCGGGAAATATTTTTAATAGACATTTTCTGTGTATTGTAGATGGGGCTGAGTAATATTAATGGAAATTACATAAATTTAGCTTTAGAAGGTTGGGGGTTTCAGCTGCATTCTTATCTGCATTTTTTCATGTTCTATTTATTTATAATAAACATGCATTCTCCTCCTCTGTTTTATTTCTCGGTTCAAGCTATTGATGTTCTTGAGATGGAGGATTTGAGCTGCTGTTATGGAGAATTTAGCAGGGATTCACCCCCTTTCTGATCTATCGAGCTTCAGGTTCTTTCTTTAATCTTTTTTTATGAACTTTTATATATTTTCTTTTTCTCTCTTTTTATCAAACACAGATCGGTTCCTTATGTCCAGACAATTCTTCGTCTCCGGGAGTCTTCCATGTTTCAGTATGCGAGACCTTGTAAATTGAAAGGCTTTAGAGAAAACCCACTTGCAGATTGTTATGAAATACTTGTGGTTTGATCTTCTTCTCTTAGAAAAATGATCCATCTTTTTGGTTTTTGATCCATTGATTATTCTGTATCTCAGGAAATGGATTTTAATGTTTATTTGTTTGATGTTGATTGTCAAACTAGAAAACCCACTTTGGATTGTTTTTGAAATGTATATTTATTGATTGGTATTCAACAATTTGGAAACCCACTTTGGAATTTAATGGAATCTACTCGGTTGCTCTTTGATCTGGTCTTTTGATTAAATCCATATTCCAATATGAAAAGATGGTTATCCGTAGTATTGCGAGGTCAGCAAGTTGGATCCTGAAGTCCCATTACAAAAAATTGTGCACTGCTGAAATCTTAAATCAATAAATAAAACTTTGTTTGAATGTGAATTCACAATCTACATCGATTCTGAGCTGGTAAGGATGATAAGGGATCAAATGCTAGCTCATGTTTATTTAGATCCTGACCCTTCAGTCCAAATAAATCTCTAGCTTGGGTTTCTATGTAGCTTTCCCTAGTTTCGTCTTTATATTTTTTCTTTTCTCGTAGTGTATTTGATCAAGGAGGAACAAACCCCTTGGATGATGTTGCCTTGTGGCGCATGAATCAAACCTAGGTAGCAATGGTAAGCTCCCACCACTGCCATTTGACCCCATAGCAACAGCATATCTTGTTAAATCTTGTCTATAGTTTTGAACAGTCTACTCCTTTTTCTTTGGTCCGTTGGTGAAACCTTAAATCCATAGTACAAAAAGGTTACTGTCTTAATCTTAGACGCTGTCTATAATTTGAATGTCCTTTTTGGTTTATTGGGCAAATTCATGTTGTTTAAAGTTGTAAATACTATTATCTAAATGTTTTTTTTCCCATCCATGCATCATATTAAATTGCTGAATGTAGTTTTTGGTATTCAAATCTGTGTAAATTTCTGAGTCAAAAAATATCAAAGTCCACTAGTATACAATCATTTATGGAATCAGAATATCGTCGGTTGCTTCTGTGATGTGTATGCTCTGCTGTTGTTTGTTGCTATCGTTATGCTTTCATTTCAGCAAAAAGGGTAGCAATTTGTGAGAAGTTGAAATTGTTCATTGTTCACGGGGTGAACATTTTGTCTCCAAAAAAAAGGAAAATGAAATTGTTTGTTGTTCGTGGTGTGTACAGGTTATGCAAAGCTTTTGTTCGTTTAAAGAATTGTTCATTTTGAGAAGGCCATGGAGTTGGGATGCTGTCATGCTACCATTCAGCCTTCTCCTCAGTTCCTGTCATACCCCACTGCAGTAGACATCGCAGTGGAAGGATCGCCAGATAGATTAGTATTTACTGGATGATTGTCAAGGCATCGCAGCTCAAAACAGCTGCGGTCAATGATGTCGATCAATTCATTGCTTCCAGAACTTCAAACTTTTGGTTATTCTTGTTTCACTAGGGTGCAATTTTACAGTGATGTTTGGTACCTTGTAAAGGCTATAAGGAATTCTCTGCAGACTTTTCATCATCAATTTTCAAGTAGCATTTTACCTGTTTGTTGAAATAGCGGGCAATTCAATCACAGCCATGGAACGGTCAGGGATTTTCCAAGCTATTTTTTGTGGTTGTATTCTGTATGTTGTTTTTTGGGTTGGTTTTATTAGTGACATGTTTTACTGTTTGGCAGCTATCTGGTGATAAAGGAGTTGGGTGATGGTACTTATGGGAATGTGTGGAAGGCTTTGAATCGACAGACTAATGAAATAGTATGAATGATTTCCTTCATTTAAAGAAATTAAGTGCTTCAGTTTTACCCCTTGTAGCAAGTCTATATCAAGTAATGTGTAGCCATTAATGGAAAGTTTATGTCATGGCAAGTTCTGACTTGCATGTTTAGGTCCACCAATTTTCTAATATTATGATAATGTATGCATTAGCTTTCATATGGTATCTGCAGGTTAGTTAACATAGAGTGAAATCTGTGATGACCATCTTGTTGCTTCTATGTATACTATTTTTTCCAAAACGATCCCAGAGCTCCTTTTCACTTTCCATCCAATAATTCTAAATTCTAATTATAGCTAAGTCTGACTTTTGTAGTTATCCTTTTTCTAAACTTTGAAGTATCTGCTTTCCATCATTTGTGTGGTCATTGTTTCGTCTGCCTGTGTTTCCTTTACTAGACTCCAATAAGGTTGCATAGATGATTGAAGGTTCGATTAAACTAGGGCAGGTGGATTTTGATTAAGATTGTCTCTTAGACACAAGGTTGTGAAACTGGAACAGTGACAATATGCATTACCTGTTTAGCATGGAAGCTTCCTATTTGGTAACACTTTGTCTGATAATGATTATAAATTGGAAGCAGGACTAGCTATGTTCCCTGGATTCCCTGTTTTTAATTGCATCTATTTTATGATTGTTATTTATTCTTCAATAAATGGATTTTGTTTTCTTCTGCTAAGACTGCTCTGGTTAATTTTCTCCTTGTTTATCCACTTAGTTCAAGAGCTGATCTGCATTGAGATTGTTTTTGTTGTGTACTTTTCATTTACTATATATAATATATTACTCTCTAAGCTCTAAGTTTTCTGCAGAAGGGAAACATTTCATCACAATATGCTGGTATCATATAACCAATGTTTTTATTGATACTTTTTATTTTTCTGCATGATTGATTATCACATTTGGAAGTTGCAACTAAATTTTTGGAAATTTGAGATATTGTTCTTAGAGACAGAATTTATATTTTCAACTTAGCACTCAACATGGGGACCTTTCTTGAAGTAGTTATTTTTTGCAAAATTCTTCTGGATTAGATTGCACATTTATTTACATTTCCATTATTTGGATCTCGCCACTAGATTCATCATTAAAGAAAGCCATAAAACTGTAGTTAGACCCAAAACTTCAGAACTTAAAGATAGAAGAATTCAGTCTGAGTTCTGAATTTCTTTGTAAATTGAGACAATATGAACAAACTGGTCTCAAGTTGGGTAGATTTTGTCTATGGGTCATTTATGGTAATTGTAATTGTTCATGATTGATTAGTTGTTGTCGTGAGAATGTTAATTCACCTCATTTCAAGCATTTTATTTTTGTCATTAGAGTGGATGGTCGATGGTTGCACTTCGGGTCTTCCAAAGTTTAAACAGCCAATATTTTATTGTGTTTCATTACTTTTATCCTATGTACAGTGTTAAATTGTAGATTTTCACCACATGTTTTCTGCCAGGTTGCTATTAAGAAAATGAAGAGGAATTTTTTTTCCTGGGAAGAGTGCATAAGTCTCCGGGAGGTGAAGGTGTGTGATATAACTATAGACACCATAAAAATTATCAATATTGTTATCTAATTAATGCTTGGTAGTTTTGTTTAACAAATTACAATAATAGTATTTATGATATGCATGTGGTTCTTTTGGCAGTGCCTTATGAAATTGTATCACCCGAACATTATCAAGCTGAAGGAGGTTATTCGGGAAAATTTTGAACTCTATTTTGTATTTGAATA
Organism: Thuja plicata; assembly: GCA_018584345.1. NCBI lineage: Eukaryota > Viridiplantae > Streptophyta > Pinopsida > Cupressales > Cupressaceae > Thuja > Thuja plicata. The sequence continues at coordinate 30,984 of MU227208.1, forward strand.
CATGGTACTTTAGATTTCTCCTTCTACACATTTTCTATTCATTGAATGATTGCCAATGTTAATGTCTTAAAAATTACAAGGTTTATCCAGAGACAAGTGATATATCCCATCAGTTGAGGAAGTCATTCCATTATAATCTTAAAATATTAACTATTCCACGCTTTTTTATGTTTGTCCTATGACCTATATAGGACTGTGGGTTTCTATTGTAAAATGATAGCCAAAGTTGGTTATATTTGATCTACTCAGGATGGTCAAACATGCATTTCTTTCTACAAAGAAAATTGTTAAAAGAAGTCAGTTCCAATTGCTCTATTTGACAGGGTATGAAACTTTCAAGATGTACAGGAGAAATATGAGCGTCTTGTGCTTTTCTGATGAAACATATACGTATTGCTTTCATATTTTTGACGGATTGAATGCTTTTTGTGGCATTAGACTTGACAGGATTAGATGAATATATCCCAACATTATGAGGAAAATTAGGCATCCAAACATTATGACTGGCTCTCAAAAAATTTGCTCAGTGTTTGACTTCTTATTGAGTTATCTAGTCTTGCTAGGCCTCTTTCTTTATGCTTTCAGAACCTTTTAGCTACAAGAAGTTTTTTTCATATCTGTACCCGCTTTTTGCTCAATCACTACTTCTTTTGAAATTTGTTCCTTAGATTAAAAAATTGTTTTGAAAACTTATGAATCGTGGTATATATCTTTAACTTGGGCATTAGTAGCTTACCAAACTTATTTTAACCTATGAGGTAGTACTGTAGTAGTATATTATAATATATCCAGAAATTTTCAAGTTGTCTCGAATGTCAATGTGATGTTTCAGGAATGTGGGATTGAAATGGCTCCCTCCTTGCCTTTCCAACTGTTTTTTTTGTTGGTGAATTTTGGGATATGTCCAGATTTGTCATGCATTTCTAATGACATTTTCACCGTCTGACTGGATTATGGGGGCACCAGGGAACATCCCCACGATAAATTTGCAGATTTTCCTTGACAGATTTGCTCTTCTTTTTAGCAGAATTTTTTTTTTGACTTTCAAGCAGATTTGCAGATGGATTTTCTGTGATAGAATTGAAGATTTTTCAGAACACATATTCCCAAGCTAAGTTACCAAATTCTTCCCTGGCAACCCCAAAGTCTGGTCCAGTTCTTGCAAAAGTCTGGTCCTTATCACATTCTTGCAAAAGTGTGCCCAAATTCTGTCAGACGAACTCGGCACAAGTTTTGCCGTATTTTTATGGTGAATTTGGACTAAAACATTAATATATATGGTGGTGTATTTTGCTATGTTGCTTTACTATTAGCATAGTGGTGTATGAACTTATTTGCTGCTGCATATATATACATATGCGCGCACACACACACACATATAACATATGTTTTTGTACGAACGAACCCAAAACGAATTCAAACCCACCCCCAAAATTTTTTTGAACGAATTCGAACCCGAATCTCGAACCCGCATCCGAACCATTTAAGTAGACTTTCAGTTGGATTTTGCAGGACAAATTTGCTCTAATCTTTGAGCAGACTTTCTTTGAAGAATTTTCAATCAGGTTTCTTAAATAGTTTTCAAACACATTCAGAGAATGTAGTTTTACTGATTGTTGCCTTCTGAATCTTTCTTCTTGAGATTCATGATTCTCTGTTAAGGACTAGATTTTCTCAGCCACTGCAAGGGCACATATTCTTGGTCCTGATAACAACTGCTCTTGTTTTATTGGGCTTTGATCAATGTCTGCATTGTCTAGCATGTTCTTCAGGAATACTGTTTACTCTTTTTCATGTTTTTTTTTCTTTTAAAGGGGCATAAGTGATATAACAAGATATCTATTAGAGTTGGAGGTAAGATAGAATATTCATTTAAAATCTCACTTGGATGAACTTATGGGCAGACTATTTACTGGAAGTCTTAGTTGGAAGGAAGCATCAACATTAGTGCAATTATGGGGCAGCATCCAACCATTTATAGACAAATAATCAAAGATAACAGATCCTCTTCCTTGATAATTTTCTGGATTAGATTGTGTAGGAATTTTTAACATCAATGTTTCGAATCACACTCTGTGATTGATCATCAGTATGGAAAGTTCTGAAAATGTTAAAAATTCACACACAATCTAATCCAAAAGCTAAGTTGCTGAATTGTGGGTCTTTTCCTGGCGACTCCGGGTACGAAACGTACCGGAATCGGAATCTGAAACGAATCTCCTGTGGGTACGCATCTGGGATTTTTGTTTTTAACTGCCAAAATGTTTAGTAATTCTAGTTTGATATATATATATATATATATATATGTATATGTATATGTATGTATATGTATATGCACATGCCTGTGCATATATATATATATATTATATTTGTATGAACATACTGAAAATGTACCCAACCCCCCAAAAAAATTTCTGCCATACCAGCGTTTCTTACCCGTGTACACGTACCTGTTTCTGTTCCCGATTCGGCAACATAGTCCAAAAGATTATCAAGCAAATTCTCAGTATGGATTGTGGAAATCTGATAGCATTAATAGATCCTCTTCCTGCCCTTTTGAAGTTCTGTTGTGAGCACATTTGGTCCATTTGATTGGTGCAAAGGAAAAACTAGACCAAATTTTAATTATAGTAACTGACACAAGTGACAGGCAAGATCAAGACTAGATGCAACTTCAAACTAATTGAGGGAGGATAACCCATGGTTACTTATTGTATTTAAGCCTTCAAAATTAAGGGAACAGTTAAGGTTTCTCTCTATGCGTCTGTCATTCAGGAAACAATCTATTTATTTTTCTTCTAGGAATAGAGTTTCATAAAATTGGCGAGACAAATGCTTACCAAGATGCATTAGTTTGAGAAGATTCACATAAATACAAAGCAATGTTACATGGAATTTGGGACAGCAGGACAGGTTTCTGGTACACACATCTATAGCTGTTTGATAAACATATTCTAGTCTATTGAGCTTAGAGCATAAGAGCATGAGCATTTAATGTTGAGATTTTGAAAATTGAACTCATAAGTGAATTATGTTATAAATGAACATTGAAAATCCAAATGAAATCTGAATTCATAAAATGTAGAAAATAGTTTGGGGTTTCCAAAAACTTTTGGAAATGGCTAGGGGTTTCTGAAAATTGTAGGAAATGGTTAAGGGTTTCCAAAACAGCAGAAAACTTTGGGTACATTTCTGTATTGTCCTGCTGAGCGTTTTCACCATTGGTTATGGAAACCTTTAATTATTTTTATTAGGGGTGGCTAGTAAACTAATTGAAAGTGGGAAACAGGAGATGGGGGGGTTTAGGGGCAGGAAACATGTTCCCTGCAAACATGGAATTGCCAAGTTACTATCAATATATAAGGTTGATCACCACTTCATTTATTTTTAGAGCAGTTTGAAGGTTCGGATATTTTCTGTTGTTTTTTGTGAAAGAGATCTGGATTGTGTTATTTATTTTTGTTCTCATGTTTTAATTTCATACCATTCTTGCTATCCTTGTTCAGAAAGGATAAAAGTAAAACCTTTTTGAACTATTGGATTTCTAGTTTTTGCCTATGTTGGACGCGTACCTACGTACCCACACCTCTAGGATGCGTACCCACGTACCCAAGTACTGGAAACACGCACCCAAGTATCGGGTACTTAGTAGAGAGCATCATAGCTAAGGACATTGATTAAGATTTCTGATTTTTGTTTCGGTTTTTTGTTCGTGTATCAACTTGTTGTTTATCAAGCTTAATTCAATACGTAATCAGTTTGAAACTTTGATACAATACTGATCAACAGTAAACTTTATCACTGTTCAAGTCAGAAGTTTATCATTTGCAATATGTCATTGTTATATGATTTATGATCTTCTTGTTCATGTTTAAAGTCTGCCTTCTCTGTTATGCATCTAAACATTTAGCATATATTATTATTACAAACATATTGCAAATCTGAAACTGAAAATGATACATTACATCTGCAAACTTTATCACTGTTCTTGTTTTGGAAAACCATTGTCATGACTCATATTTATAGAAATTTCTATACATATTAAATTATATTAAAAATAAATTTGACGTACCCAAGTACCCCCGTCCCCTATTTTGAAAAATACTTGTACCTGTACCCTAAGTACCCAAGTACCCAAGTACCCCCGTCCCTGTGCAACCTTGGTTTTTGCACTTGGTTCTGAAGCTTGTATCTGATCAAGGCTGTATATTAGTTGTTTATGTATGTAACTCATGTTTTGTTTGGCAATTGACACTTCTCAAATTAATCACATTGCTTAAATAGATGCTCTCAATGTGATAAAAAAGACGCTTCCCATATGGTAGCTCATGATTAATCTATGGTTTTCTTTTGAGAGCTGTTATGAAGAAATCAATTATTTAATCTGTTTTCTAATTATTATATATTCCATAGGTGGAAAACTTGGACTCGGAAAAAATTCGCTAGACCCAAAAGACTTGACTCAGCAAAACCCTGGCAGCTTAAATAATTGCCTAAATTTAAAAAAAACACAATTTCTTTGCAAAATTCAAAGAGAAGATATATACAATGAGTCCATAAATGAATGCAAAAGTGTTTTCTATTAAATTCGATTCATTTGAATACAAATTCAGTACAAAATCCTATCATCATGTGAAATTTTGATAAAATTTTTATTTGGCAACTATTATGAATTTATGATTATTGCCTTTGAACATCATTGTTAGAATTTATAAATTGCATATTACAACATTTGACATCTTCCTCTTCCCCGGTCTAGTGAAAACTTGGGGAGCTTAATCTTTGCACTCTGGTGTATCGACTAACTTGACTTTGAAGGATGTGTTTGTGGCTCTGATTGGGCCGAATCAATGAGCACCTATAATTTGCTGTCTACCTTTTTGTGCAAGTCTGAAGGTTATACTATATTTTATAATAATAATAATGGCATTTGTATTTTTGATACTAGTATGATACTTCATCATTGATCAGTGATATTAAGATAGTGAGAAAGATAATTGTCTAAGCTGTCGAATCTGATCCCCACTCGCAAATCTCTCCATTGTAATTAAATTTGTATTAGAAGAGATCCCAATAATTAGTGGGGTCCAGGAGTGAAGGTCCCAATGGTGTCAAGGGACAATTACCCCCTGTGGGGGTTTGGGGGCAACACCCCCAGTAGGGTTGAGGAGCAACATCCTGTGTGGGGGTCTGACTTGACAAACAATTATGCTTAAATACAAAAGTTTTAAAGATTTAGCTATCACCTTCATCATATTAAGTGAAATATATATGTTCTAAAAGAAAATCATCAAGGTGATGCCAAGTGCCTGCTGCCAAGTATGTTCCAGAATATTATTGTGCGAGCTATCCGAAAGAATAAAGAGGGGTCAAGGGGCAGCACTCCTTGCAGGGTCCAGGGGCACCACACAAAACTATTTTTATTTCACAAATTTATCACTGAAGAGGAAATTAGATACTCGGCACATTTTCATGAAGAGTATTTGCTCTCCAAGTGTTATGCGAGGAGGCATGAGAGGCATTCATGCATTTAGAGGACAAAATCACGACTTCTTAGACTATTTTTTCCAAATCTATTTTTACTTTTTTTCCGTGTTTCACATTTTAATGTGTCTTGCCAGTTTTTTTGGTGGACTCACGAAAAAATTTGGCGTGTACTTGCCAAAAACTTAGCTAGTTTTCTGAAGACTAAACATGGGAAAACTCTTTTTGTATTTTACTCGGCGAGTATGCCATCCGTGAATTATTCTACTAAATCTTTGGATAGAGACTCGTTTCCGCAAAAACTATCAATTAATGTTTGTTACTTTATTCAAGTACCAGATAGTTTATTAGATGGCAACTAGCATGATTTTCTTTTTGGGCTAGTCAAGTCTGTGAATTGTGCTAATATGCACAGTTTAAATAAATCATTTGAGAACCAAAATATATATTTACATCTGGATAGAAACAACTTGTTAGTGATTAATTATTTCAATACTCTTGAGATGAAAACTCAGTGTTTTGGGGAATATGAAATGAAAAGATGCTTAAACAAACTTTTCTGGTTTTGTGTGATTGCGTTTCTATTTAGCCACCTATTAAAGCTTACAAATATTTTTTATGGCTGCAACTGCCTTTTGTCTTTGCAGGAGTATAATCTATACCAAATAATGAAAGACAGGAATACTCCTTTCTCTGAAACCGAAATAATCAACTTCTGCTATCAAATGCTCCAAGGATTAGCTTACATGCACAGGAATGGCTATTTTCACCGGGATTTGAAACCGGGTATGGAGTTGGTATTTGTGATTGCTCCAGTTTTTTGATTGCAATAGAGGCAATTTCTCTTTGTTATCTCTGAAAGTGTGTAGTGTTTACTTTCCTCTGTCAGAAAAAATTGTAAAAATGGCTGAATGACTTCTATTTTCTTATCAGAGAACTTGCTCGTAACAAATGACTATATAAAAATTGCGGATTTTGGGCTGGCGAGGGAAGTTCTTTCCCATCCACCTTACACAGATTATGTTTCTACCAGATGGTAAATCTATTTTATATTTTTATTTTCAGTTAAACATAACTTTAATTAATCATCAAATGCATCGCTTAGAAGTCTCAGTGACAATTTATGTCTTTTTTCTATGATAGGTACCGAGCCCCAGAAGTCTTACTACAATCTCCAGCGTACACTACTGCAATTGGCATGTGCAAGCACCCAACTTATTTTTGTTTATTTTTCTTGCACTATTTTTAGTTCTTTATTACTCGGAAGTTGAAAATAGTTCTTTATTACTCGGAAGTTGTTGGCCTTGGAATTAATTATTAGGTTGTTTGAAATACACAACATTAAATAAAAGGTTGCATTTATACAGATTCAGTTTGCAATATATTATATTTTTTGAGCAAGACTTTTTCTGATGTTTCTAAAGAAAGCGTAATCTAGATGTTGGGATATTTGGAGCCAACGTAGGCTAAATGTTTGCTTGCTAACTTAAGGATATGGTGATCGTATGCGATGTTATTTTCATCTTGCTGAGGATATCTCCTTGAATTTCATTTCTGTTTATGAAATTGAGGCTGTTATTATGCTTCCGTAGATATGTGGGCAATTGGGGCAATAATGGCAGAACTTTTCACGTTACAGCCACTCTTTCCAGGAGAAAGGTGGATATTCAGAAAGTTTTCTACTTCTACATAGATCCACATTCTCCTCAATTTACTGGTCTTTTAGTTTGTTAACTTTGAATGCTCCCATGGAGTTCTCTCAATAAAAGATCTAACCTTTGTGGTGAAATGATTTGCAGTGAACTGGATGAAATCCACAAAATCTGTGGTGTGCTTGGCACTCCAGACCATGACACTTGGCCCGAAGGCATACAGCTTGCAGCTGCAAGGAATTTTAACTTCCCGCAGGTAGTTTCATTTGGTTAAACATATGTTGCTTGTCTTGTATCTTCGCATCCCACATCTGCTTTCTAAAGCTGGTTTAATTCATATTCTTCTCTAGTTGATTCTAATTATAGCATGTGATGCAGTTTCAACCAACCAACCTTGCTACCCTTATTCCTCGTGCTAGCCCAGAGGCAATTGATTTGATCATGGTGAGTAATTTACCACCAAAATATAGAAAATATTGCCCCCTTTTTTCTTTTTGTCCTAAGCAATGGGATGCTTGATTAATTTTTTTCGAAGTCATACCGACATAGCATTTGCCTTAATGTTTATTCTGCTAATTATTATTATCATTTAAATTGAACATATATGGTTTATAAAACTCTATTGTAAGAACGAGTTTTAAGTGTGAAAATCTTTAAACAGTGCCTATGTTCTTGGGACCCTCAGAAGAGACCAACGGCAGAGCAGACACTGAATCATCCTTTCTTCCTTGTAACTATTCCTGTTGCTTGCAGCTATTTAAAGTTTGATTTTCACTTTTTCATGTTTCATTTGTTTGAATTGAAATATAAATTGTTCAGGTTGGGGGAACTAACATAACTATCTGTCATATGCAGATTGGTATATCTATTCCACTTTCTCTTGGAGAACCTTTCAAGGGAAATAACTATGCGGCAGGTGATTCTTGATTATAATTTTCTTAATGAATGGTATATTAGATTTACTGTTCTGCCCGTATTGTATATGCAATACTTTTTAAAGTCATTTATAACGATCTTAAAAATATTCAAGACGATCATCCTACTCTCTCTTTATGATTATGGAAAGCAAGATCTATTTGTTTCTGATAAGTTCTTGTCAAATGCACTTGGTGAATCTTTACTGTGCCTCGGGAAGACAAGCTTTACATAAAATGTTTTGATTTTTGACCACTAGTGAACTTTTGGTTCTGGCATCTGTATGTTCTCTACACTGATTAAAATTTTCGGCCTTATGACAGAGAACCTTGTTTGTAATTTTTATAAGTTGTGAGGATGTTGTTTGTAACTTATTAACGATCTACTAATGCCCTGTTGTAAATATGCAGAGGCAGATTCAGAAATTCATTCGAAAAAACCACGGAAGGCATGGTATGGGGAAGGAGAATCAGGGGTGGAATGCTTCCTTGGGTTGACTTTGGGGATCAAGCCAAGTGTTGGACATTTTGGTGGTGAGTTCAATACGGTTGATTTTGTTCTAGTAATTTTTTAATAGACATGGCTTTTTGGGACCTCATGCTAGCTCATATTAAACCATTTATCTTGCTTGAGTGATTGCTCTTTGCAGGGAAGGGCTCCAAATATTCAGACACAATAAAGCAGGTAAATCTTCTTATGATCATGGCTACAGTTTAACTATGGAAGCGTATTGGTTTTACAATGCCTTGAATTATTTCTTCAATTTTGTAAATGTGTTAATTGCAGGATGTGGGCTCTTCTTCCAAACCTCGAGGTAGGCATAAGGATAGTCCAAGGTCTTCTTAAATGTGAATGTCTGAGACTCTGATGGATTGTGTGCCCAACTTGATATGTTTTATCCTTGGCAGCTATTTTGCCACTTTTTCCTACAAGCCCCAGCAGGACTGCGGTTCCGGTGAAGTCCTGTTTACCTTCGGCATGTACAGTGAACAGGTAAGCTTTTATAGAATATTATGGGAACTAAATATTTAAAACCTAACCATGATTAAATTTTATTTTTTATTATCTCTTTATTTCTTCAAACCCTTTGGTGCTTGCAGTCAAGTTGCACGACCAACCATAGCAGCTCCATCTGCAGCAATTACCATTTCTACTCTACAGCCAAGCATGCTTGAAAATTACAAGTTCTTTGGATCATCAATGGGATTGGCTTCACAGTTTGGTCGAAGCAGCTTTCCCTTTCAACTAGATAATCATGTTTAGTACATGCTTTCTGAATTGGTCCTTAGCAATCAATCTTGCCACATTCTCAAGCTGACAGCTTTGATTTTGTATGTGTGCTATGTATAATAACAGAATTGTCCATAGAGAGAGAACCTTAATTTATATTTAAGCCATCTAGATTCCAGAGTATATTTCTGCCCTGGATTCTGAATTCATATGTAAATATTTCCATCCAAGAGAGCGGGATTTCAAGGTACTGGCAGTAAATTTAGTGCTGCTTGGATTCAGAGTTCTGCTAATTTGACAACAATTTATTTCTCACAAGCAGTCGATCTCTGGCATCAACCATATTTTACCACGATCGGGTTGATGAGTTTTGTTTAACTTAAATGTAATTGCAGTAATCAAACGGGTTACATTTTGCATGTGAGATGAAAATCATCTCAAAATTAATTTTTGAATAAATTGTGTTCCACTTTATTTCACCTTAATGGGATATTATACTGGAGATGCTTTTACTTGAAAAAAATCCAGTTCTATGAAATGCTGCGATGCATGCTGTTGACTGTTGCTGTTTAGGTAATACTATTTGGTATGATGTAAGTGATCTAGATGTTGATTGAACATACAAGTCCTGTACACCATATTTGCCGAGCTTTTTCCAAATCTGGCACAAATTTGTCAAGCTGGGAGCTTTGTGGTGTATGAAATGGCTTGCTGTTAAAACTTAAAATCTTTGCACATTTTTGTAAGAAAAAAGTAAGTTTCACAAATGGACGAACAGAATTAATTTTGAGCATAGAGTATACTGTTCAAACAGTCCATGGAAACCCACAACAGACTTTTGAGTTTTAAAGTTTTTTTCTTTTTCCAACCAACAGCAAGGCTATCTACCTTTGCTAGCTGGGATTATAATTTAAATTTATCGATAATTGTTTGTTTTTGCTGTATTAGTTGCCAACGGTTCTGTTGGTAGCATAAAAGCATTTTGCTTTCAAGATTTAATTTTAGTTGGCTATAAAAAAATAATAGCAGAAACATTTGCAGAAAAAAATAGGAATTGTCAATAGGGATTTGGTCTATTGATGATGTTTTGCAGTAAGATATAGGGATTGTCAATAAGGATTTGGTCCATTGGTGAAGTTGAAAGGCTCTGAATGAGTCCAATAAAGATCAAGTTTTGTTGAGTGCAAGGTCCCAATATCATAAAAGATGAGGTTCAGAGCCATGGACAATTCAGGAAGAATTTTGCTTTCAGTTCTTGGCTCTTAGTCAAAGATGTTTCAGTTTGTGCTCATGTATCAGGGAGCTAAATGATCTTGAGCTCTAGACAATTTAGGTAGGATTGGATAGGTTTCAGTCCTTTAGCTCTTAGCTGAAGATGTTCCAGTTTAAGCCTTGTGCTCTTGTATCCGAGAGCTAAATGATCTTGTGAGTTTCATGTAAAACACTAAAGAAAGAAACTAAAGAAAAGTCAAGAATTAAGTTTGTAATACCACTTAGCATGCATATAATAAACAAAACTAATATAAAATTATAGACATTAAAATGGACAAGGTTTGGATTGTGCATTAGGCAACTCAAGCAGTGTGGATAGTTTTTAGTTCTTGGCTCTTAATTGAAAAGATTTCAATTTAAGGCTCGTGCTTTCATATTAGGAAGTTAAAAGATCTTTGTAAGTTTCACATAGAAATTAAATAAAAACAAAAAGTTCAAGAATGAAGTTTATAATACCACTTATATGCATATAATCAACAAATCTAACATAAACATACATCTATTATAAAAAAACAAATCTACCATAAAAATTTAAATTATTACTTTCAAAATTTAAATAATAAAATCAGCACCATACAGTTCTTAATCAGCATCATACTGTTCTTTATCAAGATCATCATTATCTTTATGAAGATTTGTTTGTGGTTCTTCAATTCTAAACATTAGATGATACAGGTAGATTGTATGACTCGAAAGGAGGCATTGACACTAACGCTGCAATAGAAGATCTTGGCTAGTTGGCTGCTTGAAAAATGTATATATATTTGATGTCAATTGGATATGTTTTATTGAATAGATGAAGGGGAATGATCAGGAGTCTACTTGGATGAAGACAAATTATCAATCAATTGAAACAAAGTTAGAGAACCGAGTAATAAAATTATAAATTAAACTTCAAATGTGAAAAAAATCTATTTTAAAAATAAAAATAATTTTAAATTTGAAGTTCTAGATGAAATATATATATGGATGTTAGCCTAGGTTTGAGCATCCTCAAATTTGTAATGAGAGTGGAAACATTTGGGTCATTGGAGAATATAAAATCAAGTTCAACTTGAGTGAGGGAAAAGTCTCGCAAACGTTAGGTTGTATCTTTCGTTAATGTCCACATCACTCAACCGATCAAAAAACAAATGTCCACATCACTCTATTGTGTAACTTTCTTTGGCGAATAAAATATATTTTGTATTGTAATACTTCGGCCTTAATATAAAGGCAAAACATGTAGTGGGATAGTTATCTTGTTTTCTTATTCAATAAGGTTTAAGTACTTTTTAAAAGTGTTTGGTAAAAAATTTAACGTGATTGGCGATGCTGGTATGACACGTCCTTCGGTCTTACATGAAATGTTTTTGATCTTCTAGTCTTACTTGAAATGTTTTTGATCTAGAACTATAAACCACCACTTAACCAAACACCAAGTGGTGAACCCACTTGTTCAATAAGAATTGTTTGCACTTGTTTAAATAAATTTTCTTTTAGAGTTTTGTTTTTTCTTTATTTATGACAAATTTCAATGTCACTATATATTGTTATCTTTCACAATTTATATGTGATAGTATGATTGGTAATACTCTAGACGAGTTTAGTAAAACTAAAATATTTCATATGATATTACCAATTGTTGTCTAGGGTTATTTGAATAATATTCACCACCCTTTGACTATTGCATTATTTTCATCTTGACTAAAAGTGGTTGGTGACCATGCTAGAAAGTAACTTCTCACATCTTTTCACAAATTGTCTCAAGATGATTGTGTTGGAGGAAAATTGAGTCTCAACAATCTACTTGAACATGAAACTAAAAAGAAATAAAATAACACAAAATAGCTAAAAAATAGTGAAGGGAAACATAACGTTTGTATTGGTTTTAATATTAAAAACCAACAAAACAAGGGTGTCGTCCCTTACAAAACTTCAGCCTGAGGGTGTAAGATCCAAAAAATAAAAAGGCCAATTACAATAAGGTAAAACAAAAGACCATTAATGACACACTAGCAAACCAACTAGTAACCCACATCTAGAGTGGGTAGACAACTCATCCACAACGTGAGGAGGAGAATGTGAGTCTAAAGAGTATTTTTTTTCCTTCGTCGGCAGACAACTATCCAAGTGATACTATCATTAGGGTTCCCGCCACAAGGGGGAGAAGGCGGTGGAACCCTCTTTGTGCGATTGCTAGCATAAGGAGCAGAGTGCTGGCAATGCTGCACATCAACATCCAAAAGTTGGAGCAGATCGAGAGCAATAGTCGGAGGAGGGTCCACGCGGCTAGAGGGGGTCGCAACAACAACAACAACAACAAGAGGTTCAGTCATAAAATTTGTATTGTTTCATATTCCTAAAAGATTCAATTTTGAGAATGATTTGAACATGCCACAAGAAATGCGGTGGTTGGTGACAAAAAAATGGATCTTTTTGGCTCTGCCATGCACCTATTTAATTCAATAAATTTTATTGCCTATCACTTGTAGCATAAGGTTGAGTGATTGGACAACACGAGGTGTCTAAAAGATGTGTGAATAGTGTACTAACCAACAAACCAACTTCTCTAGTTTCTTTGTATTGTTTGTTATGACTTGGACGATGCTCTTAAGATCACTTCTTTAATAACCTCTATGAGAACACCAACAATATATTGTGTAGTCTTAATGACTTTTCACAACCCTTGGCATTGCAAAATATTGCCCTTTTAGGGGACATTGAAATCACATTGATCAATGACTAATTTTTGCAATCTTTCTAGTGGAACAATCAATATTTTTGTCTTGACCCACAAATCCCTACTAGTTTGAATTTTGTAGAATTTTCATCTTCTTTGCCAATAAGGTTCTACACCTCAAACTTAGGGCCATTGTATTCATTTGGTGCATAATTATCTTTCCTCACCTTTTCTTGCCAAAATGGTGAATGTGCAACATTGAAAGCCAAATGATTTGCATATATGTTTATGTTAGAAAATATGCTTGCAACCCTCTTAGGAACTAAAAAAGATTTAACTACTAAATATATTCATATTTTCACATTAGCATTCTAATGAGAATATTATAAAAACACATTGACAAAAAAGCAACTATATTTTGGTGTATAAACATCACTTAGAAAAGAAATAACAAGAGGAGAAGAATAAAATAAATTATTAATCCTTTCAAGAAATCTAGCGTCTAGAGCACACCCAACTTATTATTCAACAATGATCAATGGTTACAGTTTCATTTTGTATAAGGGGAAATGAAAGCAATAATTTAACTTTAGAGAAAAATCAACAACATAACCCTCTGAAAGATAATTCATAATGCCTCTATCTTAAGCCCTCAATGTATAAGACTTAAAGAGGCCCCATAAACTGCCAAATGACTATATAATTGTGCGAAACAATATCCTAAGATAACATGGTTAGAATTATCATGGCTCACTACAAGAGAGTGACCTCCAAAATAGAATGTATCTAACCACATAAGAATCTTGACTTAAACCATTCAAATTAACATATGTTAGCTCTCAAGTGCTTCCCCATAAAAGAGAAATTACACTTTTTAAATACACTAATTGCATTTAATACCCACTAACCTCCCCAATGAAACATTAAATTAATTTTATACCCACTAATAATATAAGTCACTTTTACAAGTCTACTATGTAACCCCCTCATCAAGCCTTATTGCAATAATGTTTTAAAAATATAAAAAATTATGTTTCCATCCTCACATGGACTGCTTGAGTTTAGAAGTTACATAAATTCTTTAGTTGTCTATAATACTTTCCCACTTGATATTCAAGTTGCAAAAAACATAAGGGAATCTAACATAATCATTTGATCAATAGATATAAAATGTACATAACTTGAACCAACTTCTTTGTGCTTATAGGTTCTGCAAAACAACTTACAAAATATATCAAATAACCACCATTTCAACTTCAACACACAATCTCCATCATAACTAACTATGAAATATTTAAAAATCCCAATTCAAGACTACACTCTAAATGTCACATAAACCAATATATCATTCATCATCTTGAACACACACACACACACACACACACACCAATGTTCATCTCATCCATAAGAGTAAAAATTATTTCCCATATACTCGACACAATAGCTTGAATATTGAGCATAACTTGTCACAAACACATCCAACTAATTGCACATTAAAAACATGTAAACACATTGCAAGTAGACCTACTAGCCATATATCCAAAGCAATCCACAATCAAAAGTCCTTGTATACAGACTATCTTACACAACCTGTCTATATTGGTAAAGAACACAAACATATAAAAAACTTGAAGACCTTTGCATCATAGTCAAATAACACACAACTTTCTAAGAGTTGCATTGCATAGGTAATGACTGCTCTAAAATCAACCATTGCATCTAAAATTTTACCAACACTAACATAAAGGACGTGGCTCCCGTCCTCATCACATAGTGTTGAAGAACATACACCAATTCACACACCTAAAAACTAGACTACTATAAAAAATCTCTCAATTGACCACCCTAGCTCTTAGTTTTTCCACATCAAATTAAAAAAAGAGGTTAAAGGGCCCTAATCATCCTTGTAGTTACTAAAGAATAATAAAGTACAATAATGGTAAACAATCAACAACATATTTGAAAACCAAACAAAGTGGTTTGATTAGGTCAACACAAATCCCAACTCTAATATGGAATGAACCAAACTTATAAGATAAACAACAAGCCATAAAGAAAAAGCCTACACCTTAAACCATGTTTTCTTTGACACAAAAATGTAAGCTATGTCACGATCTTCTAAATCTCTAATGAAAAATCCATATACATACATGTAATTATCCAACTCCAAGATCAAACAATCCAGTAGTAGATGTAAGCTTCTCAAGCTGATGGAAAATTAAGTTAACAATTGGTATCAGTGTAGAAAATATCCCAAAGCCACTAATAATCTCTTATTCTCCTCAAAATTGACATTATAGCTCAAACTCCAAGCACAAGGAGATAAAAATACATAACCATGCATCTTCTCTTTAAACAACTCATTAGAATTGAAATCCATAGCTCAAAGACTCAAGCACAAGAGGAAAAATAAATAAATAAAGAATACATCTAAAAATAAAGTGGACACCTATTAGATCCTCCATCTCCACTTATACAAAGAGTGGAGTATGATATTGTTCTAGTAATGAATCATGATCCGGTCAATAGGTCCATGTTGACGCCAGGTCTAGCTCTAGGTGTAGGCTCCTTGGTCTTTTAACTAAAATCAAGTCAAGAGACCCATTATATCAACACAAAATATTTAAAGTCAAAGATACAACCTAACTTAAATCTAATATAGATGTATACACCTAAAAATGGTCAATGCCTACGGCTCTCCTTTTTTGTTAGAACTATGGCAGTAGGCAACTGAGAGCAAGGGATGAATTAGTTATCCCAAAACTCAAACTTAAAAACACTTATTTCTGATTTGATAAATTAAACATGCATGCATGAATTAGAAACACATCCACAACACTTGACACCAATATTTTTCATGAGGAAACCCCGTTAGGGGAAAAAAATTGGTGGGGCTAAAACCCACAATATGAACTATACCTTGTTAGAAGTATAACACATATTACAAATGGGAATGCACATGCATTCAGGTACACTGCCTAAAGCTCATTGGTCAAATATAAAAGGGCTACAACCCTGATAAAGGATCACCACCTTACAAGATCACTACAATGATCAATCTAAAGTTTTTGAAGTGTATAATGACATCTACCCTATGTCTAAGTCAATTCCAATGAAGTACAATTCAAATCTCTATTAAAACCCTCTCTACCTTCTACAGGAAAGAGATTCAATCCTCAAAAGATCCGACACACTTTATCTCCAAGAAATCACACACGTCTGCAATACAAAATTTTGCCCTAAATATATGTAATTCATCAACCTTGAAAATAAACAAGGTCGACTCAACCCCAATTTCAAACTGCAAATCCACACTCCAAAAATGACAATTCAATTTCATGTCTGACTACCAAAACATAGCAAAGACCTTTATCATCAACCTCAAGCATGTAACACAACTACAAATCATGCCTTGAACATCCACAAAATGTTTTACTGATCAAGTCGACCAAGAACATAAAGAAAATCACCATCGACTAAGAAATCCACCAAATCCGATCACCACAATTGATGTGGACCACCAAATTAGTAGGCACACAATCCAAGAACATCCATATGCATCATGAATAGCACACGAACATCCAAAGAAACCCAAATCATCGTATTCACCAACATCTCTCATGTCAGACCTCAAGAACACTATCAACATCCACTGATACACTTGAAAATGCCTTGTGGACCCTCTGGACTATGAACTAGTTGAATTGAGAACACATCAGAATGTCCCAATCACATCCCTCATGTCCACAACTAACAATCTCACCATAATTTAGCAATATTGGCAACACTGGCAAACAGTGTAAGAACCAATCACCATACTTCATTATGCAGACCTCCAATTCATCATGTGGACCTCTGAAGCATGACAAGAATCATCTTTTGAATGTATTCAACACCTCTCTGACATCCACAACCACTGATCTTCACTTCCTGTCATCCACAACCTCACACTAATCATACTGCACCACTATCATACTGAACCACAAATATGTTGACATCCAACAATCATCCCTACAGATATGTTGACATCAATGACAATACATCCAAATTGAAAACAATATCCTCCTTTAGCATTGATTGCAACATATAGTGTGAAAAACAAGAAATCAACAACTCCCCCTTTGATCTCTCACCCTAAGATTTTTTCACATGACCTCTTCTCCCCCTTTGACATCAATGACAAAGAAATTGACATCACATCTTCTCAATTCTACTTCTTCTCCTCTTGAGAACCATAAGACCCAAATGAACATCACAACTGACTACTCTCCTTGAGTAGCGTCCTCCTCACACCAATCTAGATCTTAAAAAATAAGACTGTGAATCCCACCAAATTGATGCAAACCTCTACATCTCAGTTCTTCTTAGGAGGAGTAATAACCGCCAACTTGCCTTTGAGATACTCAAATGTATCCTTAGGCAAAGGCTTTGTGAAAATATCAATAACTTGTTCCTTGGTAGGAACATACTCCAATCTCCAATCTCATCTATTTCTCATTCACCTCCTCTCTTAGAAAATGGAACTTGATTGATATGTGCTTTGAATTTGAGTGCTGCACAAGATTCTTAAAGATATTGATAGCACTTGAATTATCACAGTATATTACAATAGGTTCATGAAAAACAACTCTGATATCTGATAACATCTACTTCATCAAAACTACTTGCGTACAATTTACAGTAGCAATAATGCACTCTTCCTCTGTAGTAGATAAGGAGATGGAGTTCTGCATCTTTCTCATCCAAGAAACCAGTCTTCTACCCAAAATGAAAGTGCCACCGCTTGTACTTTTCCTGTCATCAACATCACCTGCCCAATCAACATCTGTATATGCACATAAGGTGAAGTCATTTCCTTTAGGATACCATATCCCAAAGTTCACTGTCCCTTTTAGATATCTGAATTTCCTCTTCACAGTTACCTCATAAATTTTCTTAGGACCTGCTTGAAATCTTACCACAATACACACAACATTTATTATATTTGGTCTTGTTTCATCAAATAAAGTAAGCCACCAACCATTGACTTTTATCTAGACCGATTTACTTTAGGGGACTCATCATCCTTTGTCAACTTGCATCCTATTACCACCAAGCCAAACTTATTCAACAATTCCTTCACATAATTAGCTTGATATATAAAAATCCAATCCTCTATCTAAGTAATTTGCAATCCCAAAAAGAACTTCATTTCTCCTATCATGGAATTCTCAAACTCACTTTGCATTTCTATTGCAAACTCTTTGCTCAACTTATCATTACCTCCAAAGATACTTTCAACAACAAATACTTCTACAATCAAAATGTCCTCATGATCTATCTTGAAATATAAATTACTATCAGTAGTACCTTTGTTGAAACCAAGTTTCAGTAGATATTTTTCCAATTTGGAATACCAAGCTCTAGGATCTTACTTCAACCCATATAATGCATCCTTCAATTGACAAACCATGTTTGGTTGACTAGTCAACTGAAAACCATCTGGTTTCTCTATGTATACTTCTTCCAACTCACCATTTAGAAATATAGACTTGACATCCATCTGAAAGAATTTGAATTCCTTATAAGAGAGATAAGCAAGAAATATTCTCACTTCTTCCAATCTTCTCACCAGAGCAAAAAATTCATCATAGTCAATTCCTTCCATCTGAGAATATCCTTTACACACCAATCTTGCTTTGTTTATGACAAATTTTCTATCTTCATTCAATTTATTTTTGAGAACCCATTTGGTACCAATAACATTCTTATCCTTAGGCCTGGAAAAAAGAATCCATGTGTTGTTCTTCCCAATCTCAAACAACTCTTCTTCCATGGCTTAACCCAATGATCATCTTTATAGGATTCACTCACATCTTTAGGTTCAATCTTCAAGATTAAGCAAATATGATTTTCTATAATCTTTGTCCTAGTCTGAACACCTTTGTTACTATCACCAACAATCTGGTCTTCAAAACATTGTAATCTTACATACCCCAGACCCTTTGTGTTTACCTTTGACTTTTGTGTTTCTTCTTCTTCACTTGTACAAGCTTCATCATCTTGAATTAGCGAAATACTTTGGACTTGGTTTTGAACTTGATGTTGTTGTCCCTGATTACCACTAGTATTCTGATCATCAAAATCATAGCCACAAGATTTGGATAGACTCTCAAATATTTCATCCACTTTCATATTAACACTTTCCACTATCTTCTTCAACCTCTTATTATAGAACTTGTATGCCTTTCTTTTGGTAGAATCCCAAGAAATATACCTTCATCACTCCTTGCATCAAGTTTTCCTATATCCTCATCTCTCTTGATATAGAATTTACTACCAAAAATCCTAAAATACATGACTATAGGCACATTTCCACTCATAAGATGTCTTACTTGTATCTCAGTTGATTTGTACCTGATTGAGCATGTATACTATAGTCCTAACTGCTTCTCTCCATAGTGTCCACATAAAGTTTCCTTCAAGCATCATAGACCTATCAGTTTCAAAAATAAACCTGTTCTTTCTCTCTACCACTCCATTTTGTTGTGGAGTTTTTGGAGCAGATAACTATCTCTTTATCCCATGATTCTCACAGAATGAGTTGAACTTACCATATGTAAATTTACCACCTATGTATGATTGTAGACACTTTAGATTCAATCCTTTCTCTATCTCAACTATCTTTATTAACTGATGAATATCTGACGGAGATGATGAAGACCAAGTGATACCGAGTATCATGATTGTAGAAATGGTTAGATCAGTTATTGTTTTGTCATTGATGTCAAGCAATTGATTAATTGATTTTTATTATGTTACCATATCTTAAGAGGAGAAGTTAAATGGGTGACAAATACATATAATACAATGATGAATTAATGATGATATAGTTGTTTTCTACTATATTATATGTTATCAAATCGGTACAATTGATTGATCAAGTCAGAAACTGTAAAGAATTAAAGTTATGATTGAAAGAGTTACTTTATTGAGCTAGATAGAGTTAGTTAGTAGAATTTTATAAGAGTCAGTCACAAGTTACCGAACTGTTAGGAATAAGGTGTCTCAACCTTGGATAATTCCTATTCTTATTATTTGTTTTGTAAAATGTATTTCTTGCAAATAATGTTGATGTGTCGGCATCTTGAATAGTGTGTACGGAGATCATGGCTAAAACGGTTATGACGGATTCCTATGACACGTAAGAGCTATGTCAGGAAGATTCAATGA
>MU227208.1:51720-62769 GCA_018584345.1 Thuja plicata
TGGTTGCAATATCTTTGTTAAAGTAGTTAACGAATCTGTTCAGTTGTAAGGATTTAAAAGAATTTGCATAATACTTTCCTATAGAGATTAGCGTAGGAAGCTGTTTTCGCACCTGAGTTTCCTTACACGAACACCGAGTGAAAGTCCAACATCGAGTACCGAAGTTGAGTTAGACACCGAGCAGTGAATGAAGTCAGTTACCGAGTTGCAAAACAAGTTTTGCCGAGTACATGATATTGATTATAAATGATGATAAGATCAAATTTAATGCGAAGCGATGATGAGATGGATGAGGAAATGAATTAAATGATGTTTTTTATAAGATCTACGAACAAAAAATTCAATGTGAAGATATAAGGTGAAGATCAAGCGGTTAAACAGGATTGTGAAGAGTTCCAAGCAAAGTACAAGTTTCGAGGTAAAAGTGAGATGGTTTACCGAGTTGTGAAATATGTGTAAGATTTGATGAAAAAAAAATCTATTAAGCCCAAGAAACCTGCATGCAAAAACCTGTCACAAGGAAGAAATCTGTAGGAAACAAACAAGGGTTTTTCTCTGACAATGTGAAAGTTTATTATCAGCCAAATGAATAAATGAAAATATACAAAGGATCAATCCTTATAGAAGGAGATCGTAAAACCTAATAGGAAACCCTAATAGGTAAATATGCATTTAATAATTATATTTAATTATTAAATGATTAATGCAAGTGCATAAAGTGAAATCTTAAGAGGTAGTAAATTTAATTTAATCAAGGTAATTAAATTAATTCTTTACTCTAACACCCCCCCTTAAGACGAGAAACAATGCAACTACAAACAATGCAAGAAAGAAGCAAAGGAACTACAATGCTGAAAGAAGATTTGGGTCCCGACAACATGGCCTGATGAGGTACCCAATCACAACCAAATCTCTATAAAACAAAGAAATAGGGAAATAGAATAAGCGGGGGGGGGGGGGGGGGGGGGGGGGGGGGGTGAATCAGTGGCCTCAAAAATTAATCCAATAAATTAAACCAAAAATTTATACCACAAATATAAAACATCTAGTTGTCTTCAGTCCTACAAGATGGATGCCCTTAAATAATCTTATCAAATAACTACTGCTCGGAGCATACAGTTTATCATTTTTCTTAAGCTTTACTGAATAGCAGTCTAGCCTTTACCGAAATATAGTAAATAACTTAGTGTTTACCGATCAATCATGTTTTAGTAATGTGTAATGAAAAACATCAAAGCAATGAACCATATACACATTTGACACATGTATTTTTAATGTGGAAACCTTGTTAGGGGAAAAATCAATTGGGACCGGTAACCCAAAATTTTCACTCTTCTGAAGTGAGCTCGGTGAAGAGCCACCCCTGTTAAAGGTTACAAACATACTGTTAAGTGCAACCTTGTTAGAGGATTTAAATTTAATAGTTTATCACTTGATATCTGGCATTCACTATGATATCTTCATGAGAAACCTTTTGATACTCCTTGGGATGTATCTCAATATATAAAGGATGGTTAGATCCTACTCTATTAAGAGATTTTATGAATCAATGATTAAACTGAAACATTATATGATCTGTTCATAAATACAACTTAATCTTTCGGATGTTCAGATCTATTGTAAGATCATAATATCTCTTCTGATCAATGTTCTCTTCAATTCCTTTTCTCCACTTCTTTCTGATCGATGAATGTTGTTGCTTCTTTGTTGCTCGGTGTCCGCAGAAATATTAGGTCTGTTCTTCAACTTGTTTGATCAGATATGTATAAAGACTTCTATCTTCACCAGAATTATCTTCAGCATCCTTCACCTTTTCTTAATGAATTAGCTTGTCTCTTTTATAGACATGATTTAACCATTTCTAAGTCCTTGTCTTTCTTGTTCTTGACGTGATCGAAAAATCTCGCCATTCTTGCTTTAGTTTTACCCCGTAGATTTCTTCTTGACAACTGGAATAAAACTAGCTTTAAATCTCTAGCTTATCTTTAGCTTTTAACTGGTCGATGAAAATAATGTAATCAAACAATTATATCCATATTTAGCTCCTGCTAGATAAGTCTTTTATCATTTCTGAACTTCAGTTTTGTTCAGTGTTTAACTCCTTGTTTGCTCAGTCTTGACTTCAGTTGTCCTCGGGAATCTTTGTCCATCGGGATTGTCTTTCCGTCGGGAAACACTGTGACTTTCAGTTCTGCTCGGGTATCACTTTGGTTTAGCTCTATAATGATTGCTTGGGTATCTTTCTCAGGTATCACTATGACTCTTCTCAGGGTTCTCTATCTGTCGGTGTGCACTATTC
Organism: Thuja plicata; assembly: GCA_018584345.1. Classification (NCBI taxonomy): domain Eukaryota; kingdom Viridiplantae; phylum Streptophyta; class Pinopsida; order Cupressales; family Cupressaceae; genus Thuja; species Thuja plicata. The sequence goes on from MU227208.1 coordinate 54,020, forward strand.
GTCGATGTTTGTTGTCACTTGGTGTATACTAAACTTTTATGCATTACTAATAACATAACCTTTATCTCTTTGGTTCTTTGAAGTCTTTGACAATATGTATATGACCAATCAGAGTATATAAAGTTGACATCAATGAAAATACAATACATTAACTAATTTAATGTATTGCATTAACTTTCTACAGCTCGATGATCATCAACTTAACATCTTCAAACATTCAATCAGTTATAGTTCATCAGGAAAACCACATGGGAAAAAAACCTCCTCCAAAAAGAGATAGAAAGATGTGGAAAGAGGAATAAAAATAAGGAAGGTAGGCCTCACTGAGACCCCCCAAGGACAACTTCCTTCAACCCAAGCATAGAAAATAATTGAAGATACCACGGGGATGCAAAAGGATTAGTGAAGATGTCAGCAATCTGCTCCGAAGTGGGAACATACTCCTAGCTGAGAGAACCATCATGAACCAGCTGCCTAATGAAATGCATATGGATCTCAATGTGCTTGGTCTGTTGATGCTCAATTGGGTTGTGGGCAATATAAATGACACTCTGATTGTCACACCAAAGAAGAGTGGGACTATTAGGAGAAAACCCAAACTATATCATCAATTTTTGAAGCCATAAAACCTCCTAACTAGATAGCACAGCTGCTCGATACTCTGCCTCTATAGATGATAATGCAACAAAAATATGCTTCTTGCAAGACCATGTGATAGGACTAGAACCAAGACATAAAAAATCTATAAGTAGACTTCCGACCATCTGTATCACCACCCAAATCAGCGTCTGTGAAACCAACAATGTGTGGAGATCCTGGTGTATAGTGAATTCCATATGAAGTAGTGCCCCAAATGTACCTCAAAATATATTTGGTAGCTTACCAATGAATCTCATGAGGATCATGGGAGAATTGAGAGACAATGCCAATTGGAAAGGAAATGTCAGGATGAGTGTGTGTCAGGTACAAAAAACTATCCACAAGCTACCTATATAAGGTGGAGTCCACTGAAGGAGTAGAGAAAGTGGTAGACAAAAGAACACCTAACTGAAAAGGTGTGGGAATAGGCTTGCAATCAAGCATGCTGAATCTCTGAAGCATGTCAAGAGCATACTTCTGCTGGTGTATGGAAATCCCATCCAAAGATAGAATAACCTGTAGGCCCAAAAAGTAGTGCAGAAGTCCAAGATCTTTCTATAGACACCTAACTCTGATTACCTTAATCAATCATATTTAGTGCCTTCTAGGACATATCATCTAAGTAATTAAGCATTACCTAATTTACCTATGTCATCCCCTAGCCCTAATTAATTCAATTAATTGGCTATAGTCCTGATTAATTATTAAAAGTAACCAATAGCTTAATAATTAATTAAAACCCTATTCCCCTATTATTGAATGGATATGTTATTTATGTAATTTAATTCATTAATATTCCCTTTAACCCCTAGCCTAACTTATCCCAACCACCTAACCTTGAGTTCTAACCCAACCCAACAACTCAACCCAACCTCTTCCCACATGTTAACCTAACCTATCCCAAACACCTAACCTTGAGTTCTAAGTCAACCCAACCTCTTCACACATGTTAACCTAACCTATCCCAACCACCTAACCCTGAGTTCAAACTAATCCCAACCTCTTCACCCATCCTAATCCTAATCCTAAACTCTCTCTAATGATGTCACATTCCTAATCTTTGGATTAGGAATTCAATCCCTTCCCCAAAGTCAAATTTCTCAAGCCATCCTCATCTAAGTGCATTTAATGCTCTTACATCCTCATTAATGCCTCTTACACTCCTCATTAAGGCTCTTACACCCTCTTTATGAGCCTTATCTTCTAGAAGCTTTTTGGTCCATTTTCCTAAATGATCACATTCCTCCCTACTTTCAACCCAATCTACTTAAGTGTCACAATTTGATGTACTTGAAGAAGCACAATCCATGTGCTCTCTTCTAGTGGCATTTGGACCTCTCTTCTAATTTGCATATGAGCCCTTGGTTTTCCTACCCATTGCCTATATAAAGAAACCTCATTCCTTAATAATTTGATCCACCTTCCATGTAGAGTTATAATGCTATTTTGAGAGCAAATCATAAATCCATCTTATAGAGAAGAGTTATAATGCCAGTTTGAGATCACAGCTTAAAGCTTGAAGCACATCCATGAGCACACATCCACAACAAATGGACAAATGCAATGAGAAAAATGGAGTTTGAATGAGCTTGTAGGAGGTTTGCACTTTCTTCATTTAGTTTATTTCAAGTTTTCATTTTATGTCTTAGCATGTATGTAGTTTAGATTATTAGTTGTTGAATGCTTTATTTATTATCGTGTTCCTTTGAAAATTAGGAGTAAATAGAGCATAATAACGAATCAAAACACTCAACAACTAATAATTTAAACTACATACATGCTAAGACATAAAATGAAAACTTGAAATAAGATAAATGAAGAAAGTGCAAACCTCCTACAAGCTCATTCAAACTCCATTTTGTTCATTGGATTTGTCCATTTGTTGTGGATGTGTGCTCGTGGATTTGCTTCAAGCTTCAAGCTGTGATCTCAAACTGACATTATAAATCTTCTCTAAAAGATAGATTTATGATTTGCTCTCAAAATATCATTATAACTCTACATGGTAGGTGGATTGGGGAAGGGGATTTGTGTTAATGTAGGTAGGAATGGGAGATGGTAGAGTGGGATAAGATGGGGTAGATGGATAGGGCAGAGTGGATTGTAGATTAGAAATAGCATGGGGACCATGGTGATGGTTTGGAGGAAATGGAGGACTAGGATTAGGGATTTGAACATGGGTTGGAGGATAATGAGATGGTAGATTGGGATTAGGGAGGTAGCTAGTAGTGTTGTTATGGAAAGACGGAGGGTGAGATATGACCATGGGATAAGATAGAGGCATGTATGTATAAGGAGATGTGGATGGAGGATAAGAAGGTTTTCCCTTGTCAAAGGTATGATAAGGAGTGCTAGTGGGTATGCATGGCGGCATGATGGGGTAGTGCGAAGGAATAACTGGATTTTGGGAGATGCTTGGACCAAGCTTGTTAAGATTTTCAAAGTATGCATCATGATCAACCATATCATCATCATCATCATCAGAATAGGATGCAGGTGCGAGCTTGCTAAGGCTTTCAATATATGCATCATGATCAACATGACCTTCATCATCGTGATAGGATGTAGGTGTGAGCTTGTGAAGATTTTCAATATATGCGTTATGATCAACCATATCATCATCATCGGAATGGGATAAAGTCAAAAAAGGGGTGGTACGACCAAACTCCTCATAAAAGAGTTGTGACATGATGATGCAGATGAGTTGGATAGGAAGAAACGACGAAGAGAGATAGAAGATTGAAGTTCAGATTCAGATTCAGCTTTAGCGTACGATTGGAAGAAGGACTGCCTCAGAAGAAGATGGAAAGGATGGAGGATCGGAAGAGATAGCTCTGCTAGAAGGACCTGATGACACTAGAAGAAAGTGATGTTAGAAGAGAGTAAGGACATAATTATGAACAAAGGATGAAAATATTTGGAGGCTTGGGTGTACAACTTGGTGATATGGAGGCTTGGCATCACTTTCTCGTGTTTGATGGAATAGGACATGAGCTCAATCTGATACTGCTTAGGATGAGGCAGTGACTATGACAAGTGTGCCTTGGAATGTTTTTTAGAATAAATGACGATCTTGAGGATTTGGAGCAAACAATTTGGCAAGAGGCAAAGCAACCTTGCAAGAAGCATAAAATGTCGATATCTTTGGTAAAAGGACTTTCAAAACTTCCAGACTTGTGTATGTTTGAGAATTTTTTTGCACAAGGTTTGTAACACTGAAGACACATACAAGCACTTTCTACCTTAAGGATGTAGTGAGCTTGAAACAATTGTCCACATACGTAGGCACACACACAAGAGCTAATCAGAATACAACCATCACCAAGCACAAGGCTCTAGTTATGATGTCGTATTAGCTGACTCCAAATGCTCAAGGTGGCATGAATGTGTGAATGTCTTGGGGAAGTTACTATCTTCCTTTCCCAGTCGATTTTCAAGATTTTAGGGATGGATCAGGTAGGTTGCTAGATTTATGAGTTGCTAGTATTTTTGTGGTGTCCCCACAATCGGTTTGTACGGTGTGACTCACTTAAGAGCCTAGTTCAATCATGCTGATATGATGGGGAGTTCACCCAGTCTAGACTACCATTGAACACGACCCGCCCGAGCTTGAAAGGATATAGATGCTCTTTTGGTTAGCACCTTAATTATATACTGACCAAAGGATTTACCAGTTTGGGGTCATTCTCCAGAAGGACTCATGCTTCTTCTGGACAGGCCCCTCTAAGAAGATTTAGAAAAAGATCAAACGTTCACAATCACCTTTCTCTTGCACCAATGACCACAAAAGCCAATGGGAGAGGATAATGCATGAAGTGAGGTTGCGCTCTACAGATTTTGTGCAAGTGCACCAGAGACGCCAAACACACAGTTAATTCCCTTGATAAGTTAAGCAATGTTTGATTTGTGTAGAAATAAAACTCACAAGTTTGTTCTTTTTATGATCACCAAAGTGAGATTTTGTTTGCCTTGTTCAATTTTTCTTTATGCATTCGATATTGAGTTCATTTGAGTTGTTCAGTTTTTAAACCCAAGAGGAAATGTGCGATTGCTTTGTCCAATTTTAAAATCCAAAAAGTGAAGTGTTTGATAGTTCAATTTTAAGATCCAAAAATAAGATGTGTGATTTGATTGTTCAGTTTTAAACCTAAAATCAGATGTTTGATTGTTCATTTTCCTTAAAGCATTTGAGATTTTGTGCATGTTTGTTTTAAGCCCAAAAAAAGAAATGTTGACTTTTGTTGACTTTTTGACTTTTGTTGATTTTAAATTTTATTGAATTTTGACTTTTGTTGACTTTGACTTTGACTTTTGTTGAATTTGAAACCCAAGACTAAGTGTGAAATGATGTGAGTACATACACTGTTCTTTTTAAACACCAAAAAGTGAAATGAGAATAAAGAGAAAAAAGCAAAGAAAAAAAAGAAAGAGAAATAATTCATCCATTGGTGAAAACTTGGCAAACAAGGACCTTGGAAAAGTACCATGATGAAAACCTGGTAAAGAGGTGTCATGTGTAATCCCTTCATCCAAGTTCTCTTTGCACTTGGGGGAAAGTTCCTTCTGGCCACCATCCATCTACCATCCATATCATGTCTTGTCCTTTTCACTTCCTCCATCCTCCTTTGGATCTTGATGAGAAATATACAGGCCACCATATCTATATGCTTTTAGACATCTCTTGACATCCATCTCCCATCTCCCATCTTTATCCACCTATCCTTTTATCCACCCATCCTTCATTCCATATATCCTTCTGCACGATCTTCCTCCCTTATCCACCCTTCGTCCTATCTTTCATTCACCTCCGTCATCCTCTTGTTATCCTCTCTTCCATCCTATCATACTCCCTCCTCATGCTTCCTCACATGCATGACCTATCCTAAGTGGGGGTATTCTTTTCCTTGGTGATGTAGTCCTTGGAGACCTTTTTAATGCCACCTATCATTTCCCAATCCTCCTCTCCTATCCACAATCTTTCAGCTATCCATCCATTCCTCTACTAAAATCCTTCCATCTAGCGCTTCCCTCTCCGCATTCCCCAATGTCTCCTTCATCTTCCAATTCCTCCTTTCATATATCCCATCACTTGTTTCTTCCCTTGTCATTGGTATCTAGCTCTAGGCTACCCTCATACACCCAATGCCACCCATTCCAATCCTAATTCTCCTCGTGACCTACCATCACATGCAAATCCTATCCACATCCTTCAGCTATCCAAATTCAAGCAGTAACCAGCCCATCCAAGCACACCCTTAGCCTTGCTGCAAGCTTTGATCACATTCCACTCATCATCATTGGGATGCGTCCTTCCCAATCCTTGTGCTTTCTTTGGGGTTACATCATTCCTACATCTAGAGCACACCATTCGCTATTCCTCTATGTTGGCCTTTTGGCTCAACTGGGGCAACATCATGCGTATCTACCTCATCTCATCCACTCTCCTCGAGCTTCGGTCCTATAAATATCTTGTCTGTGTCAGTCCAGTCTTGATCCCAGTCCCACTTGTACATAGTTTGCATCCTTGGTCGGTCTCCTTGTAGAAAGTAATCCAGTTTCAGATTTGAAATCTTGTGCTTCAGCAAGTTCCTTATGACGAAATCCAATTTCAAAAATTTGATCATCATCACATCTTTTGGCCAATCAGATACATAATTGACATCTCCATGGAAATGGGTCCTTGAGGATGTATCCTTCTTCATGTTGACCTAAATCAAATCAACATTCCACATTGGTTGATCTCTCTGGCAAAAGATGTCTTATTATTGAATTTTTGATCTTGAAATTTGATTTTGGTTCTTGGTTATCATTCCTGATTCTTTTAGTTGTTCTCCTCCTCAAAGTTGCCAGGATTCTTTACATCATGGTATGCTGCGAATGGATGCACCTGCGAAAGGGCACTTGATCTTTTTATTTTTTTCCTATGAGTTAGTCGGATATGACCCTTGCATGTATGTAATCCATTTGGGTTTGCATGCTGCACTTGGGAAATGACATTTGCTTGTGGGCTTTTCCAACATCATTTCTGCCATGGTCTCTCCAGGAGTCATGTGTGACGCTGGAGCAAACCCCGCATGTTTTTTGTGTCAGTCCTATGCATGTGGTACAATGTCACCTTGGTTCTTTATACCCTGGTGCATAGTATCATATGCTATATCAAAATAAGTGCTCAAATACATGCTGGTATTCCCTCCCGAAATACCCCTCGCTCAAGCTTCAAGATAATCTCCCGCAACAAAATCCAAATCCTCAACTATCCTATCATCCTAATCCTACCATCCCAGTAGTAATCCTAATCCTACTATCCCTGTATCATGCAAAAGATTTGTGTGCTCATCTATGGAGATAACTAGACTTAGTGTGAATCTCAAAACACCTAGGATCATCCTTCCTTCTTAGTTCAGCTATTGCTTGTCACTGTTAAAATCAAAAGTTCAAACTAGACTATCTTGATCGTTATCTTAGTTTCAAATCTTATCATCATCAATGGTTCCTTGTAGGATGTATCCTTCCTCTTGTCTAACCTAATCAATCATTATCAATGGATTTATTAATCCCAAGCATATCCTATCTTCATCACTGATCAAGAGACATCAAACTTTGTTCCTAGAAATTACCCTTGTCAATACAAGAAACTTGAACTCTCTTCGAGAGGTTATTCCTTTTTTTTTTCTTTATATCACTCACTTTGGTTACATCCTGGATAGCATCCTTTCTTTTACACCCTATTTAAAATCCCATCCTCAGCCATAATCCTAATCCCATACCTAATCCTTCATCCTTGATGCAAACTTGAATCTCCCATCCCTCATTCTTCTATGCCCTTCTTCTATTCTTTCCCTCATCTTGTCGCTCTTTGTCATCTTTTTGAGACGCCGCTAGGGCTTCATTGTTCCTCCCTACCATCCTCTTGAGGGGGCATTATCCCTAGCCAAATTCTATCCTATATCATCACTCTGGGGCAATTTTGTTACCTACATCCACATCTTCGCACCGTCTATTATTTTAAATGTCTTCAAAATAGTGTTATTCTAACACTATGTCGAAGAGGGGCAAAATGTAGACACCTAAATCTGATTACCTTAATCAATCATATTTAGTGCCTTCTAGGACATATCAACTTAGTAATTAAGTATTACCTAATTGACCTATGTCATCCCCTAGCCCTAATTAATTCAATTAATTGGCTATAGTCTTGATTAATTATTAAAAGCAACCAATAGCTTAATAATTAATTAAAATCCCATTCCCCTATTATTGAATGGATATGTTATTTATGTAATTCAATTCATTAATATTCCCTTTAACCCCTAACCTAACCTATCCCAACCACCTAACCTTGAGTTCTAACTCAACCCAACCTCTTCACACATGTTAACCTAACCTATCCCAACCACCTAACCTTGAGTTCTAACTCAACCCAACCTCTTCACACATGTTAACCTAACCTATCCCAAACACCTAACCCTAAGTTCACACTAATCCCAACCTCTTCACCCATCCTAATCCTAATCCTAGTCCTAATCCTAATCCTAAACTCTCTCTAATGATGTCACATTCCTATTCTTTGGATTAGGAATTCAATCCCTTCCCCAAAGTCAACTTTCTCAAGCCATCCTCATCCAAGTTCATTTAATGCTCTTACATCCTCATTAATGCCTCTTACACTCCTCATTAAGGCTCTTACACCCTTTTTATGAGCCTTATCTTCTAGAGGCTTCTTGGTCCATTTCCCTAAATGGTCACATTCCTCCCTACTTTCAACCCAATCCCCTGCTGACAAGTGTCACAATTTGATGCACTTGAAGAAGCACAATCCATGTACTTTCTTCTAGTGGCATTTGGACCTCTCTTCAAATTTACATCTGAGCCCTTGATTTCCTACCCATTGCCTATATAAAGTGTATCATCTTAAAATGGAAGCACTTCTATTTGGATGAGTTTAGCACCCTCGTTTAGTATGTTTGCATAATAGATTTACATTTTTACATGTTTAGGTGAAATTAGGGTTAGGATCTTATGGATCCTCCTAGATTTTTCCTCTCCATGGATCTTCTTTCTAGGTAGGACCTATGTATTGGTCCTCCTAGGCCTCATATTACTCTCTCTCC
>MU227208.1:80448-92758 GCA_018584345.1 Thuja plicata
AAAGGATTTAATCACCCTGTTAGGAGTGGCCTTGTTAGAGGACTTAGAACATTCCAATCTGAATGTCACCTTGTTCAAAGGATTTATAAAATGACTGTTAGGTCAACCTGGTTAAAGGATTTGAACTGATACAATGGCTAGAAAGTAATCAGTAGGTGTGATCTGATTCATACAACTTACTTTGCAAATACAGATCCAGTTTAAGCTCTAATGCTAATTCATTGAGTGGTCTCCATTCTCATCTCAAAATTTAGATTTGCTTGGAAATCCGTCAAGCAATCTCTCTCCACTTCTCTGTTCAACCTTCTCTGCTTAGGTCTTTCCAATTAGTCAATTAACCATGCAACACTTTGTATTCCACTTCAATATATTAATAATAACCATAGTAGGTTATATTATACCTCTACATCTAGGTTAGATAAATCTTTTGCCGCTTAATCAAGATCATAGATCTTAGGTTAGGTCAGATCCAATGGATCTTTCCATCTTTACATTTAATTTACTTCTCCAATACAGTCATTAATTAACCATTGAATCCATGTGCTAATAATGGTTTGTCATGCATTAAATTAATATGGACCAATCTTAATTAATAATGCATATCCCAATAAAATCAATTATGTCAGCCATAGATCTGAAATCTCATCAATAAACAAAATACTGATGCTCGACATTTCACTATCTCCCTTGACATTTCACTGGCACTCGGCATCATCTTTGCTTTTCTCAGGATCACCTTTCACTTTTCTCGGCATCAACTTTGCTTTGCTCGACATTGACCTTCCAGTGAACTGTCAGTGCTAGATAAACAACGCATCACTTTGCCAAAGTGCCAAATGATCAAGTACCCTGGTTTATACTCATAACTCAACCATTTCCTTGGTCTTCTTGTTATCCCATTCTTTTCAAATCTCCCTCAATCAATAGATAAGGTACTCAAACATACACTAATAGTCTCACCAGTTAAGGTTTGACATCAATGAAAAAATAACAATTGTCTACATTTTAGCAATCTTTCCAACAATTTCCCTCTTTGGCATTAATGGAAACACTAAACTATAAAACAATAATTTCCAACCAAAGTTACCATACAATCCAAAAAGTGCCCGTGTTCTTGATATGAACAAATCTTCATTAGTGTCTTTAGCTTTATTCTGACTCCCTTTGTGTCTATAATCACACTGATGTTTTATTATTTAGCTCCCTCTTTCAGTAATATTTCCCATGTATCTATTTTTACCTGTTGTTTTAGCAATAATCTCCCTCTTTGACAACAATGCCAAATATTAACATCTTTATCATGCAGATTCTTCAGTTCTAATCTTTGTATCATGATGTTCCTGTCATCTTTGTGTATGACTAATCTACTTTTCTATTCTATTTTCCACTTCACAGTTTTTAGGCAACATCCTAAAAATGTGACTTACTGTGCATCAATTTGTCAAGTGTTCTGATTAAAACATTTGATGCAACAGTACCATTTAGTACTAGTTAGCCTCAACTAGGGGAATTACCCCCAATTTACCTCTTAGATACTCATGAACATCCTTGGGTAACACTTTTGTAAATATGTCTACCAACTGTTCCTTAGTGTTCACATATTCCAGTCTCATTTCCTTCTTTTGTACTAGCTCCCTCAAGTAATGATACTTGATAGCTATATGTTTTGTCTTAGAGTACATTACAGGATTTTTAGAAATATTAATGGCACTCGTGTTATCACAATATATGACAACTAGTTCTGTGATCTCCTCTTTCATACCTTTCAGTAGTATCTTCAACCACACAATGTTTGAACAGTTAACTGCTGCTACCACATACTCGGCTTTAGCTGTAGATTGTGAGGTGCAATTCTATTTCTTGCTTGTCCAGGAAACTAATCTTTTCCTCAAAAGAAATAATCCTCCTGTGGTGCTTTTTCTATCATCAACATTACTAGCCCAGTCAGAATCAGTATAGACTCTGAGTTCAAACTTGTCATTCTTTTTGTAATATAGGCCATAATCTTCTGTACCTTTCAAATATCTTAGTATTCTTTTTAATTCCATGATATGTGTCTCTTTTGGATTAGTAGAAAATATAGCAACAATTCCAACTGCTAATGCAATATCAGGTCTACTGTGTACAACATATTGCAGTTTACCAATCATTGATCTGTACAGTGTTTGATTTACCTTTTTTGTATCATCATTCTTTGTCAACTTCTATTCAGTAGCCATGGGTGTACTCACTGGTTTTGAATCTTCCATACCAAAATTGTTTAGTATCTCCTTGATATATTTTGATTGTGTAATATAGGTACCATTCTTCATTTGATGTATCTGTAGTCCAACAAAGAATTTTATCTCACCAAACATAGAAATTTCAAATTCAGTTTGCATCTCCTTTGAAAATGCCTTACCTATCATATCTTGTCCACTGAATATCATGTCATCCACAAAAATTTCAGCCAATAAAATTCCTTTACCTCGCTCTGTCTTCAAATACAGATTGCTATTGTCATTTGTCCTTGCAAATCCAATCTTCATCAGATAATTGTGCAATCTTTCATACCATGCTCTTGGTGCTTAGTTCAGTCCATATAATGCCTTGTGCAGTCTGCAAACCATGTTCCTCTTACTTGGGTCAACAAATCCATCAGCTTGTTCAATATATACTTCTTCTTCTAGTATCCCATTTAGAAATACAAACTTCACATCCATTTGATAGACTTTAAATCCTTTATAGGATGCATATGCAAGTAGAGTTCTCACACCCTCCAATCTTGCAACTGGGGCGAATGTCTCTCCATAGTAAATTCCTTCCTCTTGTGCATAACCCTTGCATACCAGTCTTGTTTTATTCCTTGTGACCTCTCCATGTTCATTCAGCTTGTTTCTGAATAGCCACTTAGTACCAATTACATTTTTGTTTTCAGGTCTAGGTACTAGTGTCCATGTCTTGTTCTTTTCAATCTGGTCTATCTCTTCATTCATGGCTTGAATACAATCTTCATTTTCCAAAGCATCTTTTACTATCTTAGGCTCGAAATCACAGAACAAACATGTGTCTTCTCTTAATTTTCTTCTTGTCATGACTGCAGAATCCTTTGCTCCTATGATTTGATCAGGTTTATGGTGTGTTCTTACATATTTTTCCAAAGTAGGCTCTTTCTTAGCTTCATTTTGATTGTTCAAGTTCAGTTCAGGGTGAAACTGTGACTCAACATCTCCATCAGATAGCTCGATAGTCACTTCTTGTTGCCTGACAATGTCGTTCTGTGTCTCGGCAGGTGCAGACTATTGCTTGGCAACTTCATTTTTAGTCTCATTAGAATCATCTTCTTCAGGATATGTGAATGATCTGTAACTTTCAAGCTCAACCATGCTTTCAACTTTATTTCTTTCTGCATATTCATCAATTCTAACATTTCACTTTCCACAATTTTGTTAGTGTTAGAATTCAAACATTTGTACGCCTTACTTTTAGTAGAATATCCAAGAAATATGCCTTCTTCTCCTTTAGCATCAATTTTACCATTTATGTTATCCTTCATCATAAAAAATTTGCTCCCAAAGAATTTGAAATAAATTATAGTAGGTGCATATCCATACCATAGCTCGTAAGGTGTAGAATTTGTACCTTTCTTGACTTGTACTCTGTTCAGGGTATAAACAACTATGCTTATAGCTTCTCTCCAATATTTCTGTGCAACATTTTTCTCCATCATTAATGTTCTGGCACAATCCATGATAGATCTATTTCTCCTTTCAGCTATACCATTCTGTGGTGGCGTCCTAGGTGCTGACATCTATCTTTTTATCCCTCGGTCATTGCAAAACCTGTTAAACTCATTAGAAATAAACTCTCCTCCTTTGTCAGATCTCAGACATTTCAGGCTCTTACCTGTTTCCTTTCCAACGTTTTCCAAGTACCACTTAAATAACTGAAATGCATCAGATTTTTCTTTTAGAAACATAACAATAATCATCCTAGAGTAGTCATCTACAAATAGAATAAAATATTTGTCTCCACAGTAGCTTTTCTCACCAATAGGTCCACAAAGGTTAATATGAACTAATTCCAAAATATTCTCAGAAGTATGAGTTTTGCTTTTAAAACTAGATTTAGTCATCTTGCCCAACTGACATTGCATACACATTACATTCTCAAGTTTCTTTAACTTAGGAAGCCCTCTAACCTTTTTCAATTTACTTATGCTTACCAAGTTATCAAAGTTAACATGACATAGCCTCTTATGCCATAGCCAAACACCATTTTATTGTGCAAACAAGCATGTCTCTTTAGCTAAATCCAGATAAAACAAGTTACCTTTTGTTTGCTCACCACCTCCAACTAGTTCTCCATTGGCATCATAGATCTTTGCTTTCCTGTGATGGAATTCAACTCTGTAACTAGAAGTGTTAAGCTATGAAACACTCAACAAGTTATACTTAAGATCATCAACCCAGTATACATCATCACATCTAATCTTATTAGTCAATTGAACTGATCCTTTCCCTTTGACTCTACAAGGTTTGTCATTACCAAATTTAAGATATCCACCTTTGCATTGATCTAATGTTTCAAATTTGTCCTTATCACCAGTCATGTGATGTGAACAACCACTGTCAATAATCCAATGATAACCTTTACTCATATAAGAAATTAGTGCAGTTTTCTCATCATCATCATAATCATCTTTCATTGCTACATACACTACTTCTATATCATTTTCATTAGATTTTTCATATTCACTTTCAGAAGCTTCTTCAGCTATATAGAAGGATTTCTTACCTTTGTCTTTGTAGTCCTTGTACTTTCTGTAGTCTCGGTCATCCTTTTTGTCCTTATACTTGTTGTCCCTTCTTTCATCCTTCTCATTCTTGTCAGGGCATCTAGCATCAATATGACCAACTTTGTTACAAGAAAAACAACTAATAGGAAGCTTACCTTTGAATTTTCCTTTTCCTATTGCTAGTCTTCTTTCCATAAGTGCCTCAAGATCTTCTAGATCATCATCTGAGGTGTCACTGTCACTGTCCACACATTTCTTTCATTTCTTAGATTTACTGATGACCATTTGTGACTTGAATGCATATTCAACAAATTGTGGAGTATAGTTGTCAAAATTTGACATCTCAAATACAGTAAGTCTGCCTACTATACTTTCCAGAGTTAAGTTGTTATTAAGAGTACATCTCAGTTCTTGAATAGTAGATAATCTAATAGCATAACTAGGAAGAAGTGTTCTTAGTACCTTTCTCCTGATAGTATCATCATCAATGACTCCCTTAGCTCCTCTAATAGCATTTACAACTTCCTTTATCCTATCATAGTATTGCACTATATTTTCCCCTTCTTGAATTTTTAAATCATCAAACTTACCTCTCAAGCTTTCAGATTTGGCTCTTAGTACATTCGTATCACCTCCATAGATGGTTGTAAGGGCATCCCACATCTTCTTTGCACTTGTACAATCTTTGATGTCCTCAAATTCATGATAGTTCAGAGATGATGCAAGCTCTAGCATTGCTTGATTATGTTCATGCTTCTCTCTTAGTTCTGTAGCATTCAAAGTTCCAGTAGGAGCTACATATTTTGTTTCAATATGTCATTTAGCAGACTCAACAATACCAACCAGATGAAGTTTCATCAAACTTTTCCATGCAGGAAAGTTTTCCTTGTTGATCTTTGGTCCATCCCTTTTATACATCTTGATATTTATCTCCAAGTACCTCCAAAATTTTCAAGAGAACACAATTCTGATACCAATTGTTAATATGAATTCAAAATAACTGAGAGGGGGGGTGAATCAGTTATCCTCAGGTCTAGATGTGCCCATATAAAACTTTAAATCAACTTCAACAACTCAGATATGCTCGACAGTAATAAACAATACAAGTGTGTAGTTTACTGTACTAATGAAATAAGCTTGCAGAAAATTAACAGTAAAACACAACAATAAAATTCACACATTTTGACACCATGATTTAACGTGGAAACCCAATATGGAAAAAACCACCAGTAACATGCTACCAAAATTTCACTCTTCTGAAGTGGTGCCTTGTGAGGAGCCAACCTTGTTAAAGGTTACACAACACACTATCAAATGTGACCTGGTTAAAGGATTTAATCACCCTGTTAGGAGTGGCCTTGTTAGAGGACTTAGAACATTCCAATCTGAATGTCACCTTGTTCAAAGGATTTATACAATGACTGTTAGGTAAACCTGGTTAAAGGATTTGAACTGATACAATGGTTAGAAAGTAATCAGTAGGTGTGATTTGATTCATATAACTTACTTTGCAAATCCAGATCCAGTTTCAGCTCTAATACTAATTCACTGAGTGGCCTCCATTCTCATCTCAAACTTTAGATCTTCTTAGAAATCCATCAAGAAATCTCTCTCTACTTCTCTGTTCAGCCTTCTCTGCTTAGGTCTTGCCAATCAGTCAATTAACCATGCAACACTTTGCATTCCACTTCTATATATTAATAATAACCAGAGTAGGTTATATTATACCTCTACATCTAGGTCAGATAAATCTTTTTTCGCTTAATCAAGATCGTAGATCTTAGGTTAGGTCAGATCCAATGGATCTTTCCATCTTTACATTTAATTTACTTCTCCAATACAATAATTAATTAACCATTGAATCCATGCGCTAATAATGATTTCCTGTGCATTAAATGAATATGGACCAATCTTAATTAATAATGCATATCCCAATGAAATCAATTATGTCGGCCATAGATCTCAAATCTCATCAATAAAAAAAATACTGATGCTTGACATTTCATTGTCTCCCTCGACATTTCACTGGCACTCGACATCATCTTTGCTTTTCTCGGCATCACCTTTCGCTTTTCTCGGCATCAACTTTGCTTTTCTCGGCATTGACCTTCCAGTGAACTGTCAGTGCTAGATAAACAACGTATCACTTTGCCAAAGTGCCAAATGATCAAGTACCCTAGTTTATACTCATAAATCAACCATTTCCTTGGTCTTCTTGTTATCTCATTCTTTTCAAATCTCCCTCAATCAATAGATAAGGTACTCAAACATACAACAGTAGTCTCACCAGTTAAGGTTTGACATCAATGACAAAATAACAATTGTCTACATTGTAGCAATCTTTCCAACATTAACACGTGAGGATCTACCTATCAGAAAAAGATCTCTATGATGTTTTCAAAGTGTACAACCTCAACAAACACCATCAGTGCAAGAGATCTAAGGAAGCCCAATCACTAACTCCTATGTACTTATATGTTGGAGATATCTATAGTTGACATGGCCAAAATGCTCATGCCAAAGCTTTCTCACTATGTCTGCATGAGCAACAAGAGAAACACCTGTATAATTGGAGCTCTAAAAGCCATCAAACCTATATAAGTGAGACTCTGAATCAACACTCCTTGTAGCAACAATTAAATAAGGATCATGGAGGTCTCGAATAACTACATCATGTGGTGAGAACTCAACTGTCTTACCATAACCATAATGGAAAATCTTATAGACAAACATGAGGTTCGTAGAAATGGCAGGAACCAAAAGAACATCCTGTAGAGAGCCATCATCCAATGAAATAATACCAAAATGTGTAACTAAAATTTGTACTGAGTCACCAACTATAATCTATGTAGTAGCACTCTGAGAAAGTGAGGTAACCAAACTAGGTGTGTGTGTCATATGGTGCGAAGTACCTGAATCAATAATCCATGTAGCAGTGGAAGATAATGATCATGCAGAAAGAGCATGACCTTTCCCTATGGGAGTAGGTGAAGGCTATGGAGAAGCAATACTATGCTACTGTAAAGCTTCTTCTAGAGCCTCAAGGCATTTCCAACACCTAGAAATTGGATTCCCTTCCTTGCAACAAAAACTACAAGGTTCACCTGTGAACTTCTTAGTCTTGGAGGAAGACTCACTAGACTTAGAAGATTTATCCTTAGGAGTGGATTTATTAGACTCTATTTTTTGAGGTGGCTTGGAGGAATGCTCACTGCCAATTGAATCTTTTTTGGGATTTTTCTTCTGCTTCTGAGTCCTGTTAGAAGTCTGAGTAACCAAAGCTTGGTTCTTAGTTCCAGATAAATAATCCAACTATGTGAGATTGGCCTTCTCTCTAGTCAACTGATCCCAGAATGCCTCAAAAGTGGGCATCTAAAATCTCTGACCCAATGCATCCATGTTAGAGTGGAAGGTAGAGGAGAAAATCTAAAATTTTCCCCAAAGCTTTGACAGATTTAGGTAGATACACTCTGTGTCAGTCTTAGTCTTTCCACATCCCTGTAATAAAGACCTCTGCTGCTTGAAATTCATCAATAAGTCCTCAATGGATGGAAAATGATCTAGTACAAGAGAGGTAAGCTCTTCCTCAATCTCAAGTTCCCTAAACTCATTCATTGTACCAAACAAGCCGTTAAGTTGGGTCCACATAGCTAGAGGGGTATTTCACCCATCAAGATGAAACTGTAGACTATCTGATACATGTAAAGCAATCAACCCCACTGCCTCATCCATCTTGTTCCTATGTTGCATGACCTTGAAAGGCCTCTGTAAAACTAGCTGCACTGCGTCTAAACAAGACCACAACCCTTTTGACCAGAGAAGCCGTGTCATCAGGGATTTCCACATGTGATATTTACCAAAGGTCATAAGTTCTAGACAAGAAAAGGTCTCAGCCATATTTTTAGAAGTGGTCTTGTTTTGATATAATTTCAAGTTTACTGAAGTAAATTACAGAAAACAAGAAGTAAAACACTCCCCACAATTCAATAAACTGAGCCCTAGAAGCTGGAAAAGATTGCTTACAATGAGAGAGAAAAAAGCTTTGAATAAGTATCATGTGTACCTTTGAATTTTTATGATGAAAATAACCATAGATCTGGATAGAAATAGCAGGTAAAAAGTCTTGCAAGTCAAAGTATGGTGTCCGCGGGGGTTTGAAGTTCTTCCTTTTTAGTTTTGCCAACACAGACGTCGGCTCATGCACGGTGGTCAGAGGAATAAGGTGCAGGCCTAGTAAACGACACCAGGAAGGACACCACTATAAATGGAACTGGGAAGGACACCCAAAAAAATTCCCTTTTACATGCATGCACCTATAAAAAGTGCTAATTTTTTTTGACAAAAAATAACGTTCTGCAAAGAATACTAGATCTGAAAACTACAACCAAAACCTCTCAAATTAGCTGAAAAATCCCAAATTTATTCTGTCAAACCCTTGCTCCTCTTTTTTTCAAACATGAACAAGCTACAACATATCCAGCTCTGATACCATGTAATTTTTGATGAAAAACAAATCTATTAAGCCCAAGAAACTTGCATGCAAAAACCTATCACAAGGAAGAATTCTATAGTAAACAAACAAGGGTTTTGCTCTGACAATGTGAAAGTTTATTATCAGCCAAAAGAATAAATGAAAATATACAAAGGATCAATCCTTATAGAATAAGATCGTAAAACCTAATAGGTAAATAGGTATTTAATAATTAGATTTAATTATTAAATGACTAATGCAAGTGCATAAAGTGAAATCTTAAGAGGTAGTAAAGTTAATTTAATCAAGGTAATTAAATTAATTCTTTACTCTAATGAGCGTAAATGAAGGAAAACCAAACGAATGAGAACAAATGAAGGAAAATTAAATTAAGGAGATTAAGAGGGAAAAGTATGTCTATATAAAGAATGATTAATTAATAGAATAGAGAGAGATGCTGGCAAATTGAATAGAGAAGAAGCTGAGGAACAACATTTACCAAACAAAACAGAGAAATAGAGATTGAAGAATCTACAGTCTAAGAAAGAGATCAATGGAGTATGTGATGCCAATATTCAATTAAGCATAAAAGATGTGACACAATAAAAGGTAGTTGCTATATTTACAGATCAAAGTTTACTGTTGCTTATTAATATTTGTAACAAAGAAATCTCTTATCCGAGTGATTTTTACAGTCCTATTTGTAAAACCTAGACTTAGGTGACATTCCAAAAGAGTGTTTAAAGACCTCTAACAAGGCCACTCATAACAGGGTGAAGATCTTAACAGATCTGAGGTAAATCCCCTAACAGGGTCACATTTAGTAAATGTGTTTTTTAATCTTTAACAGGATAATTTCTTAACTGAGTGTACTTTAGTAGGGTAGATTATTATTGTGGGTTACAATTCCCTTAGAGGTTTTTCTAAAATTGGGTTTCCTCATTAAATCTAGTGTCAAACAAGTTAAATATGATGTTGCTAATCTTGAATGATTAATTTACATATATGAGATGTATTTCTGTTTAAGTTATTGAGTTATTTGGTGAGTTGGTTATTTACTGTATTTAGTATTATCGAGTGATTCAAAGAGTTCAATTTTAAGTGTTTAAGTTTTGATTTGTCTGATTTAGCCCCCCTCTCAGTGGACCAAAAATTGGTATCAGAGCTAAGTTACTTTGAAGTGATAAGTTTAAAAGGACTTGAGTCAGGATCTAAAGATGTATAAGAGGGAAGCACAAAATCTGAATAGGGATCATTTCTCTACATGGAAAAGTAGGATGAGGTTGCATGTGTCTGGAGTAGGAGAGTATGCACTTCACTTTCTTGATAATGAATATTTAGCACCAACTACTGCACCTTTGACTATCAGTGAGAACAAATAGAAACAAGAACACACACAAGTTATGATTGAGATTGCTTCTACACTTATTGACCATGAATATGATGAACTTGATGGTTGCACTACTTCAAAACAAATGTGGGATAAGTTTATTTTGACCAATGGTGGAGATCAACATGTTTAGAAGGCTAAAGAAGAAAGTTTGAGAGGTAAATTTGACTCTATAAGGATGAAGGAAGGAGAGAACATAATACAATACAATACAAGACTTAAGAAGACTGTTAATTCTATTAGAGGAGCTGGTAGGATCATAATAGAGGACGATGTTACAAGAAAAATGTTGAGAACCCTGCTATCGAGTTATGCTATTTGTGTATCTGCTATACAAGAGCTAAGATCTATACCCTAGATGACTATTTCATTGGATGCTGCTATTGGTAAGTTAACTGCATTTGAGCTAAATGACTTTGACAATAGTTTGTCTGCTACTTCTAAGATTGAATATGAATTTAAGTCTAATTTAAAGATTGGAAAGATAGGGAAGCTGTTGCCAGAGATGGATATTTAGCAGTG
Organism: Thuja plicata; assembly: GCA_018584345.1. Taxonomy (NCBI): domain Eukaryota; kingdom Viridiplantae; phylum Streptophyta; class Pinopsida; order Cupressales; family Cupressaceae; genus Thuja; species Thuja plicata. The sequence goes on from MU227208.1 coordinate 91,609, forward strand.
CTAGTGAGAAATTTTATAGTTGCACTGAAGGTCTTGAAGATTTATTTACTGAATGTGATGAGAATGAAAGAGAATTTTAAGCTTTGTTGGCTAGAAGGCTACAAAGAGGCAAAGGAAAATACCAAGGTAAGTTACCCCTGAAATGTTTTAATTGTGATGAAATCGGTCACTTTGCATCTAACTGTCATGAGAAAGATAAGGAGGAAACTAATGACAACATAGATAAGGACAAAAGAGAATTTTTTTTCAAAATATACAGAGACTACAAAAACAAAGGTAATAAATATTGTCATATTGCTAATGAAGGACTAAGTGATGATGATTCTTTTGATAGTGATGATGGAAAATGAATTTGTTTATGTTGCTATAAAAGATGATTTTGATGAAGAAGAACCTAGAGCCCTAATATCTGATGAAGGGATGCTCCCCTTAATACCACAAACACATGACAGAAACAAAGAGAAACAACATAAATTTGCAAGAATATAAAATTGGCTTCTTATTGGCTCCACAAATGTGGAATTAAAAACTTTAGAATTATAATATCAAAAGCCACATGGGCATCCCTTACAATAATCTGTAGGACAAAGCCTCAAATAACCACCCAGAACTGCCCTAGAAAACACCATGGGCCTTCCTTAAATAGGCAATTTTCCACCGCCTGAGAAGGTTCCAGAAATCTAGCCATTAAGGCCAACTACCCTTAGCATTTAATTATTTTTCACTTTTATTGCAAAAGGATCAGCTTTAAATATTTACAAAACATGAGATTAGGTAGCCCAACTTCCGGAAGCCATAACTTTTGAACCGTAGCTCCGATTGGCTATTATAACCACTTTCTGGAAAGGGGAGATTGCGATCTACAGTGCCTGACTAGCAAAGTGTTAGTCAACTAGGGGTTTGACCTTGATCTGGAGCCTCTAAGGTCCTGAAAATTGAGCTCAAAGGTTTTGCACCCTAAAATCTCAATAGTAAATCCTTAATAACTTCACCAATACAGATGACATGACAATGAAATTCAATTGACATTCTTATATGACTAAGATGAACCTTCACCTGGAAAATTAGAACATTCTGAGTTCAAACGACCAACTTACTAAAAATAGTAAGTTTCCAAAAATAGTAGCTTTGTACAAAATAGCCCTTATTG
>MU227208.1:97793-117131 GCA_018584345.1 Thuja plicata
CTAGAAAACACCACGGGCCTTCCTTAAATAGGCAATTTTCCACCGCCCGAGAAGGTTCCAGAAATCTAGCCATTAAGGCTGACTACCCTTAGCATTTAATTATTTTTCACTTTTATTACAAAAGGATTGGCTTTAAATATTTATAAAATATGAGATTAGGTAGCCCAACTTCTGGAAGCCATAACTTTTGAACCGTAGCTCCGATTGACTATCATAACCACTTTCTGGAAAGGGGAGATCGTGATCTACAGTGCCTAACTAGCAAAATGCTAGTCAACCGGGGGTTTGACCTCGATCTAGAGCCTCTAAGGTCTTGAAAATTGAGCTCAAAGGTTTTTCACCCTAAAATCTCAACAGTAAATCCTTAATAACCTCGCCAATACAGATGATCTGGCAATGAAATTCAACTGACATTCTTATATGACTAAGATGAACCTTCACCTGGAAAATTAGAACATTCTGAGTTCAAACGACCAACTTACTAAAAATAGTAAGTTTCCAAAAATAGCAGCTTTGTACAAAATAGCCCTTACTGAATAGAAAAACACATATTTTTGGGTGATGCAAGATTGCCCTTACACCCAGGATGCTCCTGCATCAATATCACAAGTAAGTAAGAATGAAACATGGATTATAGATAGTGGCTGTTCACATCACACGATTGGTGACACACTTAAGTTTATTTTCTTGGAAAAGCATGATGGAGGTTATGTTAGATTTGGTAATGATGCTCCATATCCTATGAAAGGAAAAGGTTCTATAATTCTACTGAATAACACAAGATGTGATGATGTTTATTGGGTTGAAGGATTAAAGTATAATCTATTGAGTGTTGCACAACTAAACAATACAGGTCACCAACTAGAATTTCAATATGGAAGGGTGAAAGTATTTGATGAGAAGGATAATCTGATTGCTACTAGAGAGAAATCTAAAGGTAATTTATTTTATCTTGATAATTCTATGAAGAGTTTCCTATTTGCTAAGGTTGAAGATGTTTGGTTATGAAAAAAAAGGCTTTGTCATGTTAATTTTGACAACTTAATCAAAGTGAGTAAGCAGAAGAGAGTAAGAGGACTACCAAGATTAGAGAAACCTGAGAATACTATGTGCAAAGAATGTCAGATGGGTAAGATGACTAAATCTAGTTTTGCAAGCAAGACTTATGTTACACAAAGAATTTTGGATTTAGTACATACTAATTTATGTGGACACATGAGGACTCAAAGTTATTATGGAGACATATATTTTATTTTATTTGTGGATGATTATTCTAGAATGATGTCTGTAATGTTTTAAAAGAAAAATCTGATGCATTTCAAATGTTTAAGTGGTATAAGGCCCAACTTGAAAAAGAAACTGGAAGACAATTGAAATGTCTGAGATCCGACAGAGGAGGTGAGTTTACTTTTGACGAGTTTACATTATTTTGTAATAAGAATGGAATTAAGAGAAAATTGTTAGCATCGAGGACACCACAACAGAATGAGATTGATGAGAGAAGAAATAGATCTATTTTTGATTTTGCTAGGACACTGATGATTGAAAAATGAGTTTAACAAAATTCTTGGAGAGAAGTTGTGAGTACTGCTATTTATACATTGAATAGAGTGCAAATGAAGAAATGTACCAACAAGACACCTTATGAAATATGATATGAACATAAACCTAATGTTAGTTACTTTAATTTTTTAGGAGCAAATGCTATATTCTGAAAGATTGTAGAGAAGGAAAACTTGATTCAAAAGGAGAAGAAGGAATATTCTTAGAATATTCTACAATGAGTAAAGCTTACAAATGTTTGAACAAGGTTACTAAAAAAATGGTGGGAGGTGAAAATGTAAGAATTAATGAACTCACTAAAAGGAATGATGAAGATAGTAAGAAGGAACCAAAAGATTATGAAAAGTTTGTATATGTCCAACCTGATGTTCCTGATACCTTACCGAGAGAACCTACTGAGGAGGAAGATGAACAAGGACTTCCACAACCGAATATTGATATTGAAGAACCGAGAGCTACCAAGCCTATTTTGTCAAAGTATGTGAGAAGGAACCATTCCTCGAGAAACATTATTGGAAATACGGATCCTGGAGTGATGACCAGAAGAAAGGTAAGAGACAATACATGTTTGATATCTACATTTGATCCAAATAAAGTTAAGGAAGCACTAGATAATGAAGATTGGATGAAAGCAATGAAAGAAGAGTATGATCAAATTTAGAAGAACAAGACATGGACATTAGTACCCAGGCCCAAAGACAAAAATGTTATTGGTACTAAATGGATTTTTAGAAACAAATTGAATGAACATGGAGAAGTTATCAGAAATAAATCTAGATTGGTTTGCAAAGGTTATGCACAAGAAGAAGGTATTGACTATGGAGAGAATTTTGCACCTGTTGCTAGATTGGAAGGAGTTAGAGTACTTCTAGCTTATGCTTCTTACAAAGGATTCAAGGTATATCAGATGGATGTTAAGTCTGGATTTCTTAATGGGATACTTGAAGAAGAAGTATACATTGAGCAACTTGGAGGATTTATTAAGAACATAAACAAGAACAAGGTATGTAAGTTACGTAAAGCTTTATATGGTTTGAAACAAGCACCCTGTGCATAGTATGAGAGATTGCAATCTTATCTAATCAAAATAGGATTTCAAAGAACAAGTGATAACAATAATGTTTACTTGAAATGTGACAGTGATAATAAAGTTTTGATTACTGATTTTTTTTGATGATATTATTTTTGGAGGCAATGACACTTTATGTAAAGGATTTGCTGATGAAATGAGAAAAGAGTTTGAAATGTCAATGATTGGAGAGATTAAGTTCTTTCTAGGTCTATAGATACACCAAGTTACTGGAGGGATCTATATTACACAAGCCAAGTATATCAAAGAGATTATTAAAACCTTTGGTATGGAAGATTCCAAGCATTTTGGAACGCCTATGGTTACTAGATGTAAATTATCAAAAGAGGATGAAACAAAATAGGTGGATAATACTCTTTACCGATCCATGATTGGTAAATTGCAGTATGTTGTTCACAACAGACCTAATATAGCACACAATGTTGGAATTTTTGAAAGTTTTTTTCTAATCTGAAGGAAACACATATGTCTACAATAAAAAGAATTTTGAGATATCTGAAACGCACATAAGAATTTGGTTTACTATACAAAAAGGGAGGTACTTTTGATTAGTAAGTATACACTAATGTAGATTGGGCTGGAAATGTTGATGACATAAAAATTACTAGTGGAGGTGCATGATTTCTAGGTGAAAGATTGGTTACATGGCTAAGCAAGAAACAAAGTTGCATTTCACAGTCTACTTCTGAGGTTGAATATGTTGCTGTTGCTATGAATTGTGCAAACATAGTATGGATTAAGCAATTAATTGAAGGTATGCAAGAAGAGATCATAGATCTGGGTACTATTTTTTGTAATAACACAAGTGCTATTAATATATCAAAGAACCTAGTTATGCATTCAAATACCAAGCACATTTCTATCAAGTATCACTACTTGAGAGAACAAGTTAAAGAGAAGCATGTGAGATTGGAATATGTGAATTCAAAGGAACAATTGGCTGATATCTTTACAAAACCACTACCTAAAGATACTTTTGAGTATCTCAGAGGTAAATTAGGGGTTCTTTACCTATGTAATGTTCACTAAAAGAGCATGAGGCATGCTGCATCAATTCTATATTTCATTAGAATATCTCTTTCTGAATTGATGTTAGTATGACACACTTTAGGTGATTCCTGAAGTTGTGAAAAGATTTTTGTATGCAATTATTTATGAGTACATTTCAAGTATAATCCACTATTGGAACAAATTTTTAGGCGTACGAATTTTTGTCATTGTTGTCAAAAAGAGAGAGAATGAATTGATGACATTTATCCTTAAGGAAAATATTGAGAGAATGAATTGCTAATATTTACTCATGAAGGAGATTCAGAATGTATGTTACAGAAACAAAATATTTATCCAAGAGGGAGATTCAGAACAAAGATCAAAGTGGAAAAAAATATCAAGTCAGAGGGAGTACAATTATTTATCTTAGAGTTGCCATCATCAATTGCTATAAAACTATTATAGTGGTTGCCATCAACGTCAAAGAGGGAGATTATTGATTAAGTGATGAATATCCAATGGAGATGATGAAGCTCAAGTGATACCAAGTATCATGATTGTAGAAATGGTTAGATCAGTTATTGTTTTGTCATTGATGTCAAGAAATTGATTAATTGATTTTTATTATGTTACCATATCTTAAGAGAAGTTAAATGGGTGAAAAATACATATCAGAAAATGATGAAGTAATGATGATATAGTTATTTTCTACTATATATTTGATGTTATCAAATCAGTACAATTGATTGATCAAGTCAGAAACTGCAAAGAATTAAAGTTATGACTGAAAGAGTTACTTTACCGATCTAGACAGAGTCAGTCGATAGAATATTATGTGATTCGGTCACAAGTTACCAAAACTAAGTGAAAGTAAAGAACCAAGCACCAAAGTTGATTTAGACACCAAGTAGAAAATGAAGTCAGTTACCAGGTTGCAAAAAAAGTTTTACCGAATACATGATATATATTATAAATAACGATAAGATCAAATTTAATGTGAAGCGATGATGAGATTGATGAGGAAATGAATTAAATGATGTTTTTTATAAGATATACGAATGGAAAATTCAATGTGAAGATCTAATGCAAAGATCAAGTGGTTAAACAAAATTGTGAAGGGTTCCAAGAAAAGTACAAGTTTCAAGGTAAAAGTGAGATGGTTTACCAAGTTGTAAAATATGAAGAAGGTGTTCAAATGAATGAGCGCAAATGAAGGAAAATAAAATTAAGGAGATTAAGAGGCAAAAGTATGTCTATATAAAGAATGAGAAATTAACAGAACAGAGAGAGGCTGGTGAATTGAACAGAGAAGAAGAAGCTGAGGAACAATAGTTATCGAGCATGACAAAGAAACAAAGATTGAAGAATCTACAGTTTGAGAAAGAGATCAATGGAGTACATGATGCCAATATTCAATTGAGAATAAAGGATCCGACACAAGAAAAGTTAGTTTCTATATTTATAGATCAAAGTTTACTGTTTCTTATTAATATTTGTAATAGAGAAATCTCTTAACCGAGTGAACTTAATAGTCCTATTTGTAAAAAATATACTTAGGTGACATTCCAAAAGAGTGTTTAAAGAACTATAACAAGGTCACTTGTAATAGGGTGAAGATCTTAACATATCTAAGGTAAACCCCCTAACAAGGTCACATTTAGCAAATGTGTTTTGTAATTTTTAACATGATAAGTTCTTAACTAAGCATACTTCAGAAAGGTACATTTTTATTGCGGGTTATAATTCCCACAAAGGTTTTTCCCAAACCGTGTTTCCTTGTTAAATCCAGTGTCAAATGAGTTGAATCTAATGTTGCTAAGTTTGAATGATTTATTTACATATATGAGATGTATTTCTGTTTAAGTTATTGAGTTATTTGGTGAATTGGTTATTTACTATATTCAGTATTACTAAGTGATTCAAAGAGTTCAGTTTTAAGTGTTTAAGTTTTGATTTGTCTGATTTACCCCCCTCTCAGTGGTCCAACAAAATATGATCTTAAAGATCTTAAACTTCTTAAGAGCTTTAGACTTATCTTTCAATAAAGTTATCCATAACGTCCTATAATAGTCATCAATGACCAACATGGAATACCTACCACCTTGAAAACTTCTTATCCTACTAGGACCACACAAATTAGTATGAACAAGCTCTAATAATCCATTTAAATTTTCAACTTTAGAATGGAAAGTAGCTTTTGTTTTCTTAGCTAACTAACATTCTTTGTAAATAGTGTTAGCAGACATGTTCATCCTAGGAAGATCTCTAACAACATGAGTAGAGCTTATTGTGACAATGTTTTCAAGGTTCACAAGATACAACCTCTTATTCCATAACTGAATTTCATCTATTTGAGAAATCCAATTTTGTTTTTTACCACTATTCAAATGAAATATGTTACCTTTTTTCTTTGATATTGTTGTAATCAGTACCCCAGAGTCATTCAAGATCTTACATATGTTATTCTTGAAATGAAAATCACAACCTTTGTCTACTAATTGTCTAACACTAAGAAGATTATGTTTCAAACCTTCCACATACAATAAATCATTTGTATTATTATTTCTATCCATAGAAATAGAACCCCTACCTTGGATCATACCACTAGTATTGTCACCCCACTTCACAATACCATGATCATACTTTTAATAGATCACAAATTTGATCTTATCACCAGACATATGATGAGAGCATCCACTGTCTATCATCCATTCACATTCTTCAACAACTTGAGAAACTAGGGATTTATCCTCAACAACACAACTAACAGAAACAATAGGTTCATGATCTTCTTCCTTGATAGAAATGAATACAAATTAATCATCACTCTTGTTAGCATCATTAGATTCATCATCTTTTACTCCTTCATCAACAACATAGTATCACTTTTTTTGAACACTAGGTCTATTAGGCTTAAGCTTTGGAATCCTTTTCGGACATCTAGATGCAAAATGTCCTATATTATTACATGAAAAAAAATTAAGAGGCATATTTACTTTATACTTACCTAACCTTTTGGAAATATTCTAGAAATCAGTGCTTCCAACTCTTCCAGTTCTCTCTCTTCTTCTTCAATCTCTTTCATCTCTTTCTCATTTCTTGACCATTTCTTTGAGGAACCTTCTCTTGAATCACTATTGATGACAATTATTCAATTGTGTATCATCATTGATGTTTACACAAATGTCTAATTCTATCCGAGCATAGTCATTTCATGCCAAGCACTCTCGGGCATTGAAGAGGACCAAAGTGATTTTGAGTTCTAACCGAGTTCACTCGAGTATTACAGTGTTGGTCAGGTGTTGAAGGAATTCAGTGTTGACTGAGTTAAACAGTTAGTGTCATCCGACTAACAGTAGTTTATATTTTATGGATAATTGGTTACATACAGCCGACAGACATGAGTTTTATTATTTATTTGGAAAGATATTAAGGCCAACTTGACAAGGCTTAACACACACACACACACACACACACACACACACACACACACACACACACACACACACACACACACACACACACACACATATATATAAGGTCAAGTTTGGATTGAATAAAGAGAGAGACTGTGTGTGTGTGTGTGTGTGTTTTATGATATGAAGAGTGAAGGCGAAATCAGATGGAATTTTGATTGAGGGCAGAACACAAAGGAATACAACAGAATATACAATCAATGAGGATCAAGTAATTAATCCATAACAGAGATTTGAATCAACAAATATAGTTTCTTATCAAAACAGATTAATCTATTTTTACTTTCTAACAATTGTAGCAGTGATCAAAATCTCTTAACAGAGTAGACTTAATAGTCTTTTATAAATCCTCTCACAAGGTGACATTTCTACATTGAATTATTTTAAGACCTCTCACAAGGCCACTCCTTACAGGGTGATTAAATCCTCTAACTGGGTCACTCCTAATAGTGTGTTATTGTAAGCTTTAACACGGTTGGCTCCTAACAAGGCTCACTTCAGAAGAGTGAAAAATAGTGACTAGTTGCAATTGGTGGTTTTTCCCATATTGGGTTTCCACGTTAAATCTTGGTGTTATCTGTGTAAATTTCATTTGCTTTATGATTTATTTTTCTGCAATTAATTACTAAAGATAATCACAGTTAATATCTTAAGATTTTCTATGTTAACCGAGTGACAAAAGAATATCTGTGTTAACCGAGAAACTGTGACTAAATTATTTAAGACATCTAAGGGACTTGGATTTGTTTTTGTGGTAACTGATTCACCCCTCCCCTACTAAATTTATTTCCAACAATTGGTATCAGAGCATTTGGCACTTTCAGGAAAGGCTTTGAGGCCTAAGCTAAATATCAAAGATGTCTTACAGAAGGGATATCCTGAAGCTTAACAAAGACAATTTTGCTACATGGCAAGATTTGGTGAGACTACATCTATCTACCATTGGAGATACTGGTTTGCAATTCTTGGACCATAGGTATGTGGAACTACCAAGATCTCTAACTATGGATCAGATGATAGACATTCAAAGAATCATAATATAATGATGATTGATATAGCCTCTGCACCTAGCTATTCCAAATTTGATGAAGTGAAGGACTGCCCTACTGCCTTTGATATGTGAAAAAAATTGCATGATATTCATGGAAGAGATGTCAATGTAAAGAGAGCCAAAGTAGAAAGTCTCCGAGGTCAATTTGATTAGATGAAAATGAAAGAAGGAGAGGACATTACAAAATACAGTGAAATAATCAAGAAAAGTGTCAGTGCCATCAGAGCTGCCGGTGGAGTAATTGAAGACACAACAATGGTTAGTAAGTGTAAGATATAAAATGGTTGGTTACCCAAAATTTAAAGGGTAAAATAATGTAAAGGTGGTAAATATGGGGGTTGATGGATTGTTATGTGTATGAAAGATAAGATGTTCATTTAACCTTAAATACACAAAGGAAGGATCCAAATTGATTAACTGGCCCAAAGGAAGGATCAATGCATAAATGAATTAATCGATTGGAAATGAGAATAAAGAGGAAGACCTTAGATTCTATTTTATAGAAGAGAATGTGTGATAGATTTTGTAATATTAAAAACTTTAATTGAAATGAATTGAAGAAAAGTACTAATCTCAAAATGCTACAGATCTGAAGAATGCTATTTTTGGGTGTCTACACTAAGTTTCTGAAAAATCTGCAACCGGATCTAGAACATAAATGTAGAGACAAAGAAAACCCAAAAATATTTTTTCGATCTGGCTCAACTCTGATTTTGACCCAAAAGTGAATGTCAAGTTTGACCCAAAATTTTTGATTCTGACCCTGAATAAAATGTCAATTTTGACCCATAAATGAATGTCACCTTTGACCCAAAATTTCTATTTCTAAACTAGAATCTCTGATTCTGACCCAGAATAGAATGTTGATTCTGACCCAAAATCCCTGATAGAAAATCTATTTCCAGATCCCGATAGTTTCCCAAAAATGGTATCTAAATCTGTACTCCAATTCGCTGTTCCAAACCTGTCACTACAAGAAAAATGGTTTGGTTGTTCGGGGGGAGGGGTTTGCCTTAGTCAAACCCTGATTTAGGAATTAACCTTAAAATCAATTATTGAAATAGAGAATGCTAGCAAGTAGTAGAAGTAAATCTAATAATGAAGCCATGACAATAGATATGCAATTGTGTTTCGAATGTAAACAAGTATGTAAATATGAAAGCTTGGAATCAGTTTTAGTAACCATAAACCTCCATGATTGTATGCTTGGAATCCACCTTGAAAGAAGAATGAATGAGTCTTGAGGATGCAAAAAGGATCTTGAAGGAAGATAACACCACCATGATGGATAGATCTCGGGCTTGAATGATGAATCTTGAATGCTTGAACCAAATCCATTCAAATTCTTGAATGCTTGAATCCTTGATCTTCAATGGATAACTTGAATGCTTGAGAGGAAGACTTGAAAACCTTGATTGAACTTTGAAAGCTTGAGAACATATAGATAACTTTCATGCTTGGAGAGGATGCAAAAATGAGGGGACAATATGATGATTGGAAAAAACACCCCCTAAGGAGGGCTACACATTCTTAACATGGAAGTGATTCCATTTTAAGATGTTACATTAAGCCTCCACTTTAGCAGAAGTATGGAAATCAAACATACTTGCGGTAAAGTTATAAGAAATACTCCACTGTATCACAACGAGGTAGAACATCACTTAGTCAAGGACATGAGCCCCCAGACCAAGGATTATAACTCAAAATACACACACAAATATATGAAAGCTAAGAGCAATTAATCATAGAAAGCATACATGACTACATAAGCAAGACAAGACCAACACTATAAATAACATAGCTTCATGATCTAATCCTACTAACATAAAAGTGAAAGAGAGGAAAGAGAAAGTGATGAGCTCGCCTAGTAAGATGCCCACTTTACCATGAATCAACAAGGAGGGAGAGCCAAATAGGTTCACCCATAAATTGTGCTTTGCAATTTTAATACGTCTTCTGATGGCTTTTGGAATACCCATAGATCCCCATTCTTGTATCACTATGAAATATAAAATGCATGTCTTTTCAGGATTTAGCAACATATGTGCGTTACCTTCCAAGGATTTATCATATTGGAAAATGTGTATCTCTTCAAGATTTAGAAACTTATGTGTGTTACCTTCTGAGAATTTAGCAAAAAATAAAAATGTGTCTCTTCAGGATTTAGCAACTTATGTGCGTTACCTTCTGAGGATTTAGCGTGTTGTAAAATGTAAACTATAGTATAAGGGAGACCCTATATATTACCCCCTCCTTATCATGACTACCCACTAGGAAGGATAAGGAAGAGAAAGAGGATACCTACTATGTGTGTGAGATTACACCTTCATGAAATTAGGACCAATAACAACTCTATGGAAAGAAAATGCTATTTAATCTAAGAATTGAAGTTAAATCCATGACATCTCATGGTTCACTATATAAGCTTTGTTAAGAGAGCTTTGAGCCTTAATCTCTCCCAAGGACAATCCTAGAATGAGAAAAATTGATAAAAATGCTCTAATCTAGCTCAAATGCTCAAAGATATGTGTACTTTCTATTCAAATGCTCATGATTCATGCTATGAAATCAACAAATACTTCTCAAAATGATTCTCTAAATGCTGAAATGCTATCAAAAGCTCTCAAATGCTCTCCAAATGCCTATAGTAAGGATGCTTTTCTCTTGAATTTCTTGGATCCTAAATACAAAGAAAATGGCTTGTATTTATAACAATTTCCCAAGGGTAGGGGGTAGAGTGAATTGATCATGGTCAAGCCTTGGTTGAGTAAAAATCTTTGAGGTGTTTTCAAATGGAGGGAAAATTAAGTGGTTGTCCTCAAAGAAATTATGAATTATTTAATTTAATCATTTAATTAATTTAGCCATGTAAGGGTGAATGGGTTGGATTTGATTTTTTTTGTTTTGAACTATACTATTAATTGATTAAAATCAATTGCATAATTTGATTAATCCCTTTTAGGCTTGAATTTAATTATTTGATTTCATGATTATTTAATCCTTTGATTTAATTTGATTTTTGTCCACTTTGCTTGATAAAAGTCCATTTGATTTGATTTTGATCCAATTTAATGCATTTTGACGAGATTTGGGGCAATTGGCTGAGATTTGCAAATTTGATGTTTAAGATACACCTGGTCAAATTTAGGTGTCTACAAATGCCCCTGTTTGAATTGTTGTGCCAAGCACATTGATTCAAAGAAAGCTTGATGTCTTAATCATTGATCTAATACTGATTGCTGATGCAAAATCTTATATGATTTGATGTGAAACCCTGATATGAAACCTTGATGTGAAACTTGATATGAAACCCTGATGTGAAACTTGATGGAAAACCCTGATGTGAAACTTGATGCGAAACCCTGATGTGAAACTTGATTTGATGCCCTACTGATAAAAGTTTGAATTTTTAATGCCCCAGATTTGATATAAGCTATGATGAAAATCTCAATTTGATGATATGATGATGCCCTCTCAGAAATGAAAGCATATTGATCTTTGATGTGAAAAATTTGATGAACATTGCTAATAGAATAGATCCAAGATGATTTCATTTCTAATAAACAATGATGCTGAAAAGATGCCGAACAAATGCCCTAGTGTACAGAATATGCAGATTTGGTTTGAATGGGTCAAAAATCTCACAAAATTAGGGTAGAATAGCTTAAATAGTTTGGAAAACCCAAATTTACTATTTATTTTCACTTTTCACTGTTTAGATTTTGCTCTGATCCTCTGACGATTGACAATGATGGTGGTCCCTATTCGAGAGCATCGGTTTGAGCGAGCATGTTGATATCAGAGACCTCCTAACTACGGGCCTCCAGTGAGTGGTTTGTACCTTCCTAGTGCTTTTATTGGTCATTAAATAACATTTATTGCATGTTTTTAATGCTTTCTAGATAGAAAATTGTGAAATGCCACGTAGAATAGTTAAAAAGCCACCTAGGGTAGGGAAAAGCCGCCTCTGTGCATTTAAAAAGCCACATAGGAGAAATCCAAAGCTGCCTAGGAATTAGGGAAAAATGTGCAAGCTAATTAGTTAAACACCGCCTAGGAAACCCTATAATTTGAAGGCCACCTAGGAAAATTAAAAAGCCGAGTAGGACTTTAAAAGGCTTCCTGCTAAGCAAAGTGCCGCCTCTGATGAGTAAAGTGCCGCATGTAATATTTTTAATGCCACGGGGCTTAAAAAGCCACATACACTTATTAAAGTACCGCCTACCATAAAGTTTAAAAACTTTAGATAGAATAGATGAATCACCATTGATCAATCATCTAGATAACTCAATTGAATTCCAAGCTAGAAAATGTATGTCCATAATGTCAGTTAGTGTTTAGGATATTAGAAAAATCATATTGATGAATGTTTGATATGCCAATCAGATTGATTAAAATGATTCCAAATTGATCCCTTCTCAAGATCTAGAAGTTAGGAACAATAGGTTGATGCACTCAAAATAGAGAGAGGATAGATTTAATGTGTTTGATTGACTTAGAATGATCCACCAATAAAAAAATTAATATGATTCACTTTGTTTCAAAATGTAGGAACATTATTGTAAGTTGCAGATACGGGGTGTTGTGTCTCAGATTTTTGATTTGGTTGATGAGCTCACACCTCCTAAGTGACGGACTATCGAGACATGTGGTCTTAGTTTCCTTCTTGATCTCCCTTAGTTTTAGCTGAACTGAGGTCTTTTGAGAGCTATGGTAGAGCGATGTCACTCTGACCATAATACTTTCCATTTATCCCTCGGTGAGATGACTATCATGCTTGAGGATGTATACAGATTACTAAGGATCTTGACTCATGGAGAGCGGGTATATTATGATTCAATTTATGATAGTAGCGTATGTAGATGGGTGTTTGGAGACAACACCATTGCTGATGATTGTATTACTTGGGCATAATTTTCTTTATTTTCTACTTTTTCAGCATTATTAGGAGCAATGATAAGAGGATTACTACTTCCAGATAGGAGAGGTCATGGATTTACAATTGGATGGGGCCGTATACTAGAGGATTTGATTGCACATGCTCAAAGATTTGACTGGGATTCTTGCGTACTAGCCCAGCTATATCATGATTTACATGAGGTTGTATCAGATGTAGTGCATCTCTCTTAGTAGGTGCAGTTTTGTTATAGTTGTGGACTTGGGAGCATATCCCTATCACTAGACCAGTTTCAACACAAGTGTGGGCCTGAGGGTATCAATATGCATTTTTATATGATGGCAAGGTTGTCTAGCATCGTCTAGGCAAGGTTGAGTTTTGGCAACAAACTATTGATGACATTGATCAGGTCATCCAGAGACCATATCTACTATGCGAGAGGTGGCGAGAGGATGATGATGAGTTACCATATATGTTTTCCCCTCGGTGAATTATTGGCTGATCACCACTATGTATCGAGAGATTTTTCTTTGAGAGAGTGCTGCGTCTGTACGGCCAGGTATAGGAAATGCCCCAGGGTATGGCACTTTATGTGAGAGTACAGGCAGAGAGATTTATGTGGGGAGCATAGGTTGACTATCGGTTGGCCTGTTTATAGATTGATCAGCTTGGATATGTTATGTAGGATATGATGACTCAGGTAGCTGATGCAGGGATGTCTACCGAGTATCAAGAGTGGTTCTTGTGACATCGATTTGTTAGATTCACAGATCTGGTGGAGCCTATTCCTGATGTTGATAAGATTTATGATGATGATAGAGATGATGCCGATGATGGTGACGATGGTAGGATACCTCAGAGACAGAGAGTTTATAGGGCACCTAGGGCTCCTAGAGCATAGAGAACTGCATGTTGCAGGACCTTAGATGTGGAGTGGTTATGTTAGGGGCCAAGGTGGTGGATTTAGGCAGCCTAGATAGAGACTAGTTCAGGCACATGTACCTTCGTAGAGATAGGCTCCTAACAAAGTTGGTGCAGAGTGGGCTAGGCAGATATAGAGATGTGTCCAAGTGGCTAGACAGGTTCCATTATAGGGACAGGTTCCATAGAGACCTCCATCTCCACATAGACAGGTTGTTCATCAGAGTAGTTTAGCACCTATGATACCGCATGTACCATTAGCACCACAAGCACCTCAGGCCCCTCCAACATCATAGACACCTCTAGTTCCTCCTATTGTGGATGGCTTAGTTCAGGGTGTTTGAGGATTACAGTTAGGGATGACTCTAGTGACAGGTCGATTAGACCAGGTTATGACTATGTTGTAGCAGTTTTTGGCTACTTTAGCGCAGTTACCTACCAGTGCTAGCACTAATCAGGCACCACCTTCTACATAGGATAGATCAGGTGACAGGGATCCTGATGGTGTAGGGGGTTCAGGTACTGGTATTGTGGGAGATGGATCAGGTGCCCCTACTGGGTTATGAGACATATTGGGATCTATGATATCTAGATATTGCATTGATGATGTATCATTTGATTATTGATCAGGACTTTGATTACATGGATAATTTATTGATGTACCTTTGATGTACAGATTTTTGTTATAGACATTGATGGTGGACATTTATCTATGATGATATTTGACTCCCCTTTTGATGATGTTGTTATGAGATTTCTTTTATGCATATCTACATGCTTCTATGATGCATTTATTTCTATTATGCTATGGATGCAAATGATGTTAATGTAACTTAATTCTATATGATTTTCTGATTTAATCATGATGTATGGATTATGCAATGCAATGATATGGATGCAATACTTAGTGCAATGATAAATGAATGCAACTATCCTTTTTTGGTTTTTGATGTATGCAATTTAATTTATGATGCAATTCTAAATGATTTGGATAAATGACTAATGATTAATGTTTCTTTTCTTTATTTTCACTTGATATGGATATACAATGAATAATGATTAATTCTTATGAATGCAAAAAGAACAATCTCATATTGATGATTTGAAACCATTAAATTGATGAAGTGTTGTCAACATTAATTTCCCGCTTTGAACTTGGAAAAGTGCTAGAAATACAAGCCATTTTAATCTAACTTGAGATGCAATTAATCTAACATGAAAATGCAATGCAACTAATTGTCCTTGAGGTTTACGAAAGAAATGAAAACAGAGATATATTTTCATCATTGAGCATTCGTGGAACTAGGAGTCGATACAATCCTTACTGGTGCCACTACGACCATAAGAATATGAATATGACTTTCATCTCATTTGGTAACCCCTTCTGTGAAACCAAGTACAACCCTCACTAGTTGAATGACCAACTATGGGAGTATGAATACCGGTTTGATCGGATTCAATGTTGCAAGTGGATGTTGGTATTGAGATATTGAAAATCTAAATAGCCAAGGTATCCTTTTGTGTGAACAAACAAAGGTTAACCCTCCTTCTGTATGAATGTCCTCGATGGTACTTTGATGACCATTTTGTTAGACTAATTTACACAAGTTAAAAATTTTTCCTCAAGACAATCACATAGAAGCTTAAGAAAAAATCACGTCTCCATCATCGCCAATCTAGTCGAAACATCATCAATTAGCTAAAAAGAACATGACTCAAAAAATTTCAATGAAAAAAACTCATCAAAAATATCCAAGTGTTTGTGAAATGTATCAAGATTTTCAAATAAGAATTCCAGACAGTCTGATCATTTAGGATTTGTCAATTTTTAATCCTGATAAAATAGGTCAATGAAACTCAAGGATCATGTTATGCGATCAAACTGTTTAGGGTCGAACAATGATATCCATAAAAGGTTCCAGAATATCTCTCCTCTAAATCTCAAAATCTGCTTTTGATGTGTGACCAAGATGTTGCACTATTGAATCTGTTTGGTACCAAAAATCCATGATACATGCGCCCAAATGATAAATGTGATCAATGTGAAACTTAGGGCAACTGAACCTAGAATGTGACAAAATGTAGCTCTGAGATTTTATTAGGACCATGCACAAATGATAGATGCAATGAGGATATGGACAAATGAGATGATGAAACACAATATGTACAAATGTGACTAGGAAAGACCTAAGGGACAAAAGGCACCTATTTCCATATTTTCACCTTTTGGGATTATTGCTCTCTTTTATTTTTTTTTCTACCAAGGTGCCTATTGCTAGGTTTTCACCAAGGCACTTTTTTCTCTTTTTTCCATTTTTTTTTATTTTTCTCTTTTTGATGTTTTTGGCTTTTAAAATTTCTGATTTTTTTGTATTTTGATCTTTTCTCATGTTTTTGTATTTTTGAATTTATCCATGTACAAAGGTGATGCTGACTCATCTGATACTCTCAACTTATACTGTTTCCTCTGAATCAGGTGTGAAACCTCTTAAGATGAATGCTATTGATAGGTTCTTGTAATTCATCACCATCACAATCAGCCAATTTGTAGGTCCCCATTCCAAAAGAAGAAACAATGACAAAAGGACCAAACCAATTTGCTTCCCACTTTCCTTTCTTTTCTCTATCAACCTAATTTTTTGGGTTTTCTCTCAATACTAGATCTCCCACTTGAAAGGTTCTTGGTTTAATATGCTTGTTATAGCTCCTTGAAATTTGATTTTGATACACTTTTAAATGATCATAGGCTTGAGTTTGATGTTCCTCCAACATCTCCAATTGTTGAAGTCGGGCAACTCTATAATCCTCATCCATGATTAATCCATGCAATGGTACTCTTAGGGATGGTATTTCAACTTCTAAAGGTAGAACAACTTTGGCCCCATAAACCAATGAAAAAGGTGTAGCTCCTGTCGGGGTGCGAATACTAGTCCTATAGGCCCATAATGCTGGATTGATTTGAAGATGCCAATCTCTTCGTAACTTGCCAACTGATCTTTTACAGATTTTAAGGATGTTCTTGTTGGTAGCTTCTGCTTGTCCATTACCTTGGGGATAATAAATGGATGAAGAGTGATGTGTAATATGTAATGTGTCACAAAGTTCATCAACATCTTTGCTCTTAAACTATTTTCCATTATCCATGATGATGGCGCAAGGAATGCCATATCTGCATATGATATGATTTAGGATAAACATAGAAATTTGCTTCCTCGTTGTAGTTGTTAAAGGGACAACCTCAACCCATTTAGTGAAGTACTCTGTTGCTGTGAGAATATACTTGTGTCCATTTGAAGGTGGATAAATCATGCCAATCAAATCAAAGCCCCATTGATAGAATGGCCATGGTGTGACAAATGGGTGTAACTCTTATGCCGGTGCATGGATCATGTCTCCATGGTATTGACATTTTGCACAAACTTTGACAAACTGACAAGCATCTCTTTCTAAGGTTTTCCAAAAGTACCCCATGCGTAGGATTTTCTTAGCTAGGTTTAAACCACTCAAATGTGACCCACAAATCCCCTCTTGGATTTATTTTAAAGCTAATTTTGATTTATCTTCCTTTAGACATGTAAGGAGTGTTCTATCAAGACCTTTAAGATACAATGTGTTAGAAAGGATGGTATAACGAGCCACTTGTCTTATGAAATTTCACTTTTGAGCACGGGTTTGGTCTATAGGTAAGGTTTGATCTTTTAGGTAGGCATAAATGGGTCCATACCAATGTGAGTCATGTCCATTTAGAAGGGCAATAATTTGGGTATCAGGTAGGTCAAATGCTGGTTTAACCAATTCTTACACCAAGAACTCATACTTTTCATTTTGATCAGGCATTTGAAGTAAAGATGCCAAAGTAGCCATTGCATCCGCTACTCTATTCTTATCTCTTGGAATTTGTTCAAAATTAATCAAAGCAAAGTACTTTTTCCAATCATCCACCAATATTTTGTAAGGCATCAATTTTTCAATATTGGTATTATATTCATCATTAACTTGATTGATGACTAATTGAGAGTCCCCATAGACTTGTAATTCTGTGACATTCCATTCCAAGTCCATCTTGATACCTATCACCAAAGCTTCATACTCTGATATGTTATTGGTGCAAGGGAACAATAACTTGTAGGATTTTGGGATTGTGTAACCTTGTGGTGTAATCAAAAGAATGCCTGCTCCACTACCATTGTGGGTGTAAGATCCATCAAAGTATAAAGTCCATGTCTTAGCTTCCACATTAACAATTTTAGAATCCGGAAACTCCACTTGACTAGGATGTGTAGATTATTGAGGATATTTAGCCAATTGATAAAAAATAACTTGACCTTTGATTGCTTTCCTATCAACATATTCAATGTTGAATTCACTAAGCACCATTACCCACTTTGCAATCCTTCCAGTTAAAGATATTTTTCTAAGTAAGTATTTTAAGGGATCAATTTTGGCTATGAGCTTCACCTTATGCATTAACATATAATGCCTTAACTTTTGAGAGGCAAATACCACTGCTAGGCAAGCCCTTTCCATGAAGCTATAGTTTAATTCATATTTGATCAATGTTCTACTCAAGTAGTAGATAGCTCTTTCTTTTCCTTCATCATCTTCCTATGCCAATAAGAATCCTAAAGATATTTCCGTTGCTGAAATATTGAGTAATAAAGGGTTTCCTATAATTGGTGACATCAATATAGGTGGATTCATCAAGTATGTTTTCAACAATGTAAAGGCTTTATCACACTCCTCATCCCATGTGAAGATGGTGTCTTTATGTAGCAACCTTGTGAAAGAATGGAATTTTTCCGCCAATTGAGAAATGAACCTCCTTATGGATTGAAGCCATCCTTGAAGTGACCTCATTTGACTAATATTATTTGGAATGTCCATGTCCATTATTGCTTGTACTTTTTTAGGATCTACTTCAATGCCTTTTTCTGAAACAATGTACCCTAGGATTTTTCCAAATTGTACCCCAAAATTACATTTCTTTGGGTTGAGTCTCACTTTGAATTGTTATAGCCTTGTAAAAATCTTTTCAAGTATGGATAAATGATCTTTTCTTTTATGTGACTTAGCTAGAATGTCATCCACATAATGTTCCATAAAGGTGTGCATCATGTCATGGAAAATGGTAGTCATTGCTCTTTGATAAGTGGCTCTGGCATTTTTTAGATCGAAGGGCATTACATTCCAACAAAAGGTACCCCATGGGCATGTAAAGGCTGTCTTCTCTTGATCCTTAGGTGCAATGTGAATTTGATTATATCCACTAAATCAATCCATAAGTGAAAACATAGAATTGTTAGAATAGTCCCAAAGGATAACTGAGAGGGGGGGGGGGGGGGGAATCAGT
>MU227208.1:148639-159645 GCA_018584345.1 Thuja plicata
AGGGGACCTCTACAAATGCTAGTTTGTATCAACCACTACCCATACCAGATAGGCCTTGGGAATTTTTGAGTATGGATTTTATTGTAGGGTTACCTAGAACAAAGACTGGTTATGATAGCATTTTTGTCGTAGTAGACAGGTTCAGAAAAATGAGTCATTTTATACCTTGTAAGACCACTAATGATGCCAGTCATATTGCTCACTTATTTTTCAAGGAAATAGTTAGAATTTACTATTTTCTAGTGAACATAGTGTCTGACACAGATTTCAAGTTCATGGGTCACTTTTGGAAGACCTTATGGAGAAGGTTGGGAACTAATTTATCCCATAGTTCTACCTATCATCCTAAAACAAATGGTCAGACAGAAGTTATCAATAGAGTGTTAGGAAATTTTCTTAGATGCTTAACAAAGGAGTATGGACAAGCCTGGGATCAAGTGTTACCACAGGCATAATTTTCTTATAATGATAGTGTTAACAGGACTACAGGGAAAATCCCATTTCAGATTTTATATGGGATACATCCACGTGGAGTTTGTGAACTCAGAGAACTGAAAGGACAACAAGTGATAAGTGGACATGCTGATGAATTTGCACATTCTATGAAGGAGATATATGATCAGGTGAAGAAGACTCTGATTGAGGCAAATAAAAAATTAAAAGGAAAAGTAGATGAAGGAAGGAGAGAAGTCCAATTTCAAATTGGAGATCTGGTAATGGTGCATCTGAACAAAGCCAGATTACAGAAGGGGATTCCTACTAAGTTGCAAATGAGGAGAATAGGTCCCTGCAAGATATTGGAGAAGTATGGGCTGAATGCCTATAAAATTGATTTACGTAACAATTTGGATATATCACCTATTTTTAATGTGCAGGATCTTGTTCCATACAGAGGACCAGTGATACCTGAGAATACTCAGTAGATGGAAGTAGGCAAAGATATTCAAGATATACAGGCGAAAGCTAAGTCCAGGTTGCAAGCAGAGAAAATCCTAGATTCACAAGTTTAGAAGACAACTCGACGAAAGGTATACAGAGAATATCTTGTCAAATGGTTAGGGTTACCAGAAGTAGAAGCGACATGGCTAGATGAAGAAACCTGCAGAAAACAAGGAATTAGTTCGGCATTGTTGCCGACTAATTCAACCTAACTCTTCCTTCTCAGAGAGGGGGAGTATGGTGCAGAGCACCCTAGGGTTTTAGCTCTAAAACCCTAGAAGGTTTAAATAGTGTGATCAATGGAGAAGATCACAGTTAGCAGTCAGTCCTTTTTGACTAAAAATTAACAGTTCTTCATTCTTGTCGCAAAGTCGCAGATGACCAGCAGAGAACAAAAAATAGTGAATCGCAAACTCACGAGATAGCCAGCAGTTAAGTTCCTAAGTGAGTGAGTGAGTGACGATGAACTCATCGCACAATCGTAGGAGGTTAGCAGTTTAGTGAAGACAGTGCACGACAACGTGATGACAAGGTATCACATGCCCACGAGGTGATGGACGGTTAGTGCAAACCCGATGCGACAAGGTGACAACTAACTCATCGCACAGTCGGCAGTCTATCGACAGTTAGTCTGGAAATAGCGTGACCATGCGATGACCATCTACCGCACATTCGCCATTCAACCAGCGGTTAAGTTCTAAGCCATGCGAGTGCGCGACATCCATGCATCACGTACTCATAGATGAATCATCAGTTCGGTTCAAACCATTGTAGGAGCACAATTGCCATCTATCACTCAGCCACAGATTTATCGACAGCTTAGGTTAGAGTGTTGCGGGTACGCGACGATGCTGCATCACTCAGTCACAAAGGAAATGGCAGCGCGATTAGAAGCATTACGAGCATGCGAGGAGTGCTCATCGCTCAGTCGCGAGGAAAAACATCAGCTCGATTTAAGAAGTGCGGGAGCACGACGAGCATTGTATCGCTCAGTCACAGACTAAAGGTCAGCTCGGGTAGACGCATGGTGAGTGTGCGACATCAAGCCATCGTCAAGTCACAGGATAAAGACATGCAGTGTGTTTGAGACTCGCGACAGTGCGACTAATAGACATAGGTAGTAAATATGTTGACTTGTCAACATCACAGAGGGAATTAGAAAGGTCAGTGACATGGAAGAAGACATTGTCCATGTTGATGGCCATGCAGAGGAAGATCTTGATGACAGGTACAAAAGGAATACAAAGAAGCCGAGGTAGTCAGAATCCTCAGGCGGTGAGGTAACCTAAAAATGGTTACAAAATAGGCCAAGTATAAAATGGAGGGAAAAACCATTGTAAAGGTTGTTGTTGTTGTTGGAGAAATTCGAGATAGAGTAGACTAGTAGAGAAGATTTGAATTTGCATTATAAATTACTTCTGATTTTCAATAAAGAAGTGTTACTGGTGTGTTCTGTGTAAAACTTGTTTTGTGTACAGACTTCTGTAGAGTAGGATTTTGATTCCAATTTAGTTCAATGGATGCCTTTTGACTCTCATGATCAGGCTTATGGGATGTGACTGTCAAAAGGTATCCATTATGTATTTTATTTCTGTTACAGTGTTTGTGTTAAAGAAGAGGCTAGTCAGAATTATAGACAAGTCCTAGGCAAGCTTGAATGGTCCGGCTAGGGAACTTGTAGGAGAAAGAGATAGAAGGAGAAGGTGCATGACTGACTGTATTTAGTCATGAATAGTAAGATACAGTGAAGAGTGAGACATTTTGGTGGGAAGGAAACCGAGGAGAGAGGGAGAATAGAAGTCCTTCTGGATAGGGTCTGAGAGTAACCCTAAGAGACTCAAGTGTGAGTCTAGAGGATCCTGAAGTGAATAGGGTCCAAGGTAAGATTCCTAGAAGAAAGTAGGAATCTAGGTTAGTAAGGTGACCTCCCCATCAATATGTCACATATGGAAAAAGGATCCTCAAAGAGGAAGATATATTATTAGCAAGACCCCCACCATTAGAGGAGTGCTTAGGATAAAATGTCATCTTCCAAAGAAAAGAGGGACCAAAGATTCGATCATCAAGCCCCCTGCGATCAAGAGGAAGAGGAATCTCAGAATGAAGGAATCAAACTCTAACCCAAAGCAAAGGGAAAGAGTTTATAAAGAACATAATTTGCAAAATAAAGAAGAGGTGATGACCCAAGACAATCACCTCTCATATATAAGAGGGTATTCATAGCCAAAACATAAGTCTTTATAAGGAAATAGTGTTGTAGAATAAACAAATGCCACTAAGCTAAGGAAAATAAATCCTTAGATAGAGAAAGAAGGAAAAACCTTGCCCCCCAGGAATGAAAGCAAGGGATATACCAATTGTATCAAGAGATGCTGTAATAAAGAGATATCTTCACAAAACAAATGTCCTAGAAAAGATATCATGAATATTAGAAGAGAGCTATGGATGATTATGAGAAAAGGAAGTATGTACCATAATACAATACCATAGAGATAGAATATAGAAAGAATAACCAATTAAGCTCAAAACACAATACATTCTAAGGGCATAATGGATTCTAGAAGATTGGAAAGAAAATAACTCTTTCCCCCCCAGTTAAGAGACAAGAGGATAATTTTTTTATATCTAATTTATAGAAGAATGAGGGGAATGGCCTATATCAAAATTATGAAGAAATTGTAATAATGCACGGGAATGAGATATAATTCCTAAAGAAGCTCTTTCTCTAACATATAGCTTGAAATTCACACAATCAGCAAGTAAATGTGTATAACTATAATGAAAAGGACATTGGTATTTAGAGAGAGCATTTTTTGGCATAGGTTTAAAGATTTCTTTCTTAGAATTCATTAAATGGACATACACTTTCTTAGCCACATCTTGAGGAGTATTAGGGTGATCTAAGGAAGGTGTTGGAAGAAGAACATGAAGAGGAGGGCGATAGTTAAGATAAACCACCTTGATTTGAGAAGGCAAGAAACCTATACCATGCATATCTTGTTTAGGGGATAAATGAATCAGGTTTTTAATGCCATGTTCATTAACACCGAGCCCTAAACCATTATAGCCTTATTTATCTACCATAGAGTATCCGGTAGTGTACATATCTTGTAAAGCTTCTATAGGAGGTGATTGTTTATGGTGGTCATGAGAAAATGTTGTGTATGGTGGAATGATAGGTTTAGAAGAGGTTTATTTTTTCTTCCCTTTAATATAATCATGGATTGGATAAGAAGGGGGAGGTAAATGAAACAATTCTTGCACATCTGCATCATGAAACTTAGCTTGAGCCCCATTATAAGTGTGGGAAGAACTAGGGATTGAAGATGGAGAAATAGGAATAGGAATATTAGGAATTGGATTAGGAAGGATAGGATGAGGATTAGGAGGATTAGGAACTAGATTAGGAATGATAGGATTAGGATTAGGAATGTTAGTAAATGGGGTATCATCTACCCAATTCTTCACATAATCCAAAAGAGAAATAAGTCCACTACACAAATCTTTAATGAAAGTTTTGAAAGTGGGAAGACTAGTGTTAGTTAATCTCATAATAGCATGAGAAAGTGAAACATGAAGAGTAAAAAACATGATGAAATGGATGATAATTTCATAAAAATCATAAGTACTATAAAGAGATGCTAAAAGAAGAATAATGAGGAAAATAACCATACACCAAAGCATCTTAAAGATTCCCATAGTGAATGAAATGCAAGAAATGTTTTTATATTTTTATGAGTATGCAATTTTTTTTGTATTTTTAAAATGCAAGAACATAAAAGAAAACTAATTTATTATGTATGCAAAACCTAGTCTCTAAGGAAAAGAGGCAAAGCATCTAACACCAAAAACAAAGAGTTGTCTATCACATGTTCACCAAAATGTAAGATATAAAATGGAGGTTATTAAAATGTAAAGGGTAAAATAATGTAAAGGTGTTAAATATGGGGGTTGATGGATTATTATGTGTAAGAAAGATAATATGTTCTTTTTAAGCTCAAATACACAAAGGAAGGATCCAAATTGATTAAACCCAAAGGAAGGATCAATGCATAAATGAATCAATCGATTGGAAATGAGAATAAAGGGGAAGACCTTAGATTCCTTTTTATAGAAGAGAATGTGTGATAGATTTAGGAAGAATAAAAAATTTAATTAAAATGAATTGAAGGAAATTACTAACCTCAAAATGCTACATATCTGAAGAATGCTATTTTCAGGTGTCTACATTGAGTTTCTGGAAAATTTACAATCGAATTTGGAACAGAAACACAAAGATGAAGAAAACGTAGAAATCTTTTTCTGATCTAGCTCAGGTCTGATTTTGACCCAAAAGTGAATGTCACCTTTGAACCAGAATTTCCAATTATGACCTTGAACAAAATGTTGATTCTGGCCCAGAAATGAATGTCACATTTGACCCAGAATTTCCAATTTTGACCCAAAATCCCTGATAGAAAATCTATTTCTGGATCCCGATAGTTTTTCGAAAAGGGTATCTGAATCTACACTCCAATTTGCTATTCCAAACCTGTACCTACAAGAAAAATGGTTTGTTTGTTGGGGGGAGGGGTTTACCTTAGTCAAACGCCAATTTAGAAATTATCCTTGAAATAAATAATTGAAATAGAGAATGCTAGCAAGTAGTAGAAGTGTATCTAATAATGAAGCTATGACAATAGATATGAAATTGTATTTCGAATGTAAACAAGTATGTAAATATGAAAGCTTGGACTCAATATTAGAAACTAGAAAAATCCATGATTGTATTCTTGGAATCCACCTTGAAGGAAGAATGAATGAGTCTTGAGGATGCACAAAGGATCTTGAAGGAAGATCACACCACCATGATGGATAGATTTAGGGCTTGAATGATGAATCTTGAATGCTTGAACCAAATCCGTTTAAAGGATTGAATGCTTGAATCCTTGATATTCAATGGAGAACTTGAATGATTGAGAGGAAGACTTGAAAACCTTGATTGAACTTTGAAATCTTGAGAACATATAGATAACTTTTGTGCTTATATTTCACTTATTGAGTGTTAGAGAAAATGAGAGGAGAAGGCTTCCTTATATATGAATCTAGGGTACAATATTCTAGAGAGGCCTATATAGGAGAATTAAATTCCAATTAGACCTATATACCTAGAAGAGGACCTATATTAAATATAATTTAAGAGTCATCACTTTGGAACCCAAAACAACCGACCTGGAAGTGGGAAATGAACTTTTAATGACCTTAGGCAGTCAACAAAATTTCAACTTGAAAAGAGGGACCTGGGTCAAAATCAAGGTCAACCTTGACCTAGGTCAATGTTGAGGTCAACCTTGACCCAAGGAGTCAGAATCCCTAGAAAATGTGCCAGATGGGATAGATAGTGTCCAAAGAGGCCCAATCAGGGTCCTAAACAGGCACAGAAGTAGGAGAGAATGCAAAAATGAGGGACAATATGATGATGGTAAAAAAAACCCCCTAAGGAGGGATAAACATTCTTAACATGGAAGTGATTCCATTTTAAGATGATACAGTAAGGTATTGAGGACTTTACTTCCTATCTATGCAATTAGAGTTTCAGCTATTCAAGAAATGAGATGCAGTAATGGTATAACTCTAGATGGATTAATTGGAAGATTATCAACTTTTGAGTTGGATAAATTTGACAATTACTCTCCTAATCTTGGAAATCTTGAGTCTGCATTCAAAGCTAAATTAAACCTTGCAAAGATGAAAGGAAAATAGATTGATAGTGACAGTGATGATGAAGATCTGGAAATCATTGAAGCATTCCTTGCAAGGAGAGCTGCAAAAGGAAAAGGACAGTACAAAGGAAGAATACCATTAATTTTATTTTCATGTGATGAGGTTGGTCACATTGGTGCTAAGTGTCCAAACAAGGAAGACAAAGGTGATAAAAATTTCAACAAGTATAAAGGCAAGAAAGATTACAAAATCTACAAAGACAAAGGTAAGAAATCTTGTTACATTGCTAAAGATTCTGATAGTGATGAAGATGAAGATGAAATGGTTTATGTTATTGTTAAGGATGAGTCAGATAGTGAAGATAATGAAAAGACAACACTATATTCTCATATTAGCAATAATGACGCTTGGATAATTGATAGTGGTTGTTGCCACCACATGACTAGTGATAAAACCAAATTTGAACATCTTGAGCACTATGATGGTGAGAGTGTCAGTTTTGGGAATGATGAACCATGCTATGTGAAAGTTAAAGGTTGTATTGCTTTAACAGAAGGAATCCAATGTGATAATGCTTATTGGGTTGAAGGACTAAGGCACAATCTACTAAGTGTGGCAGAGCTGAATAACATTGGTTTCAAGGTAGAATTCATGAATGGTAAGGGCAAGATTCTGGATGGTAAGGGAAACCTAATTGGAACTGGAAGACAAACTAAAGGTAATATATTTTGTCTTGATCTAAATGAAAGTTCATGTTTTATTGCACAAGTAGAAGAAAGCTGGTTATGACATAAAAGGTTATGTCATGTGAACTTTGACAACCTGGTTAACATAAGAAAGAACAAAAGAGTAAGAGGAATTCCTATTCTGAAGAAAATTGAACTAGCAATATGGAAACAATGTCAAATTGGGAAGATGGGAAAAACTAGCTTCAAGAGAAAGAACTACAATACAAAAGAAGTTTTGGAACTAGTACATACTAATTTATGTGGACCAATTGGAACAACAAGTTACTAGGTGAGAAGTACCTCATTCTATTTGTTGATGATCATTCCAGAATGATGACAGTTATTTTTCTCAAAGAAAAATCAAAAGCCTTTCAGAAATTCAAATGGCACCTAGCCAGAGTTGAAAAACAAATAGGAAAGAAACTCAAATTCTTAAGATCTGACAGAGGAGGAGAATTCATTTCTAATGAATTAAATGAATTTAGCAATGAAAGAGGAATCAAAAGACAAGTATCTCCCCCAGGTACTCCACAACGGAATGGTATAGCAGAAAGAAGGAATAGATCCATTATGGATTGTGCAAGAGCCTTGATGATTGAAAAGAATGTTGCTACCAAATACTGGAAGGAATCCATCAACACTGCAATTCACACCTTGAACCGAGTTCAAATGAAGAAAGGTACTAAGAAGATATCTTTTGAATTATGCTATGGCTATAAACCTAATGTTCATTATTTCAAAGTATTTGGAAGTAAATGTTACATCTTGAAGGAAGAAAGAAATGGAAAATTTGATGTAAAAGGTGATGAAAGTATATTCCTAGGATACTCCTGTAAAAGAAAAGCATATAAATGTTTGAATATTTCTACTCATAAAGTCATAGAAAGTGTGCATGTAAGGATTGATGAGTTTGCAGAAAGAGGTCAAGAACAAAGAAATAAAGAGCCACATGATTATAGAAACTTTGTATATTATGAACCTGATACTATACCTAAGACACAAGCAATGGTGATTGGAAAACATCCCTGTCAACCATTGAATTCATCTGCACAAACTCAAACAGTTCAACCCGAGCTACTGGTAGAGGAAACCAAGTCATAGAATGAAGAGACCGAGTCTCAGACAGAGGCATTCGAGTCTCAGATAGTGGAGCCCAAGTATTAGACAAAAGAACAAAACATAATTTTTGAGCATGGTGAACCAAGTGGAACAAGCCTAGAATCAAGAAGGAAGGATCCTGTACTTGCAAAATATGTCAGAAGGCATCATGCACCTGAGAAAATAATTGGAGATTAGATAGAAGGTGTAATGACAAGAAACAAAATTAAAGGTACATGTTTGCTTAATAAAACCTATAAATATTAAATATGCATTGAATGATGAAAGCTGGATCGAATAAATGAATGAAGAGATTGAGTAGATAGAAAAGAAAAAAACCTGGACTCTTGTACCTAGACCAAAAGATAAGAATGTGATTGGTACTAAGTGGGTTTTCAGAAACAAGATGAATGAAAAAGGAGAATTTTCCAAAAACAAGGAAAGATTAGTATGTAAAGGATATTCTCAAGAAGAGATACCTAATTATGGAGAAAATTTTGCTCCTATTGCAAGACTTGAAGGAGTCAGAACTCTTCTACCATATGTTTCACACAAAGGATACAAGATATATCAAATGGATGTAAAATCTACATTCCTAAATGGAATTCTTGAAGAGGAAGTCTACATTGAGCAACCTAAAGGTTTTGTAGATCCTAACAAAAAGAATATGGCCTGCAAACTACACAAAGAATTGTATGGACTGAAGCTAGCTGCTAGAGCCTGGTATAAAAGACTGCATGTTTACTTGATAAGCACTAGATTTCAGAGAACTAATGGCAATAGTATCTTGTATATCAAAGAAGGACTTTGGAACAAGATACTATTAGAAGAAATATTTTTTTATTATATATTGTTTACTGGATATGATGACTTATGCAGATAATTCTCAGAAGCTATGAGTAAGGAATTTGAAATGTATATGTTTGGTGAAATCAATTTTTTTGTCAGATTACCAGTTTCTCAGATGAAGGATGGTATCTACATTACCCAGTTTAAATACATCAAAGAGATACTGAAGAAATTTGGGATGGAAGAATCTAGACCAGTTGGAACACCCATGCCTACTGGACATAAGTTGTCTAAGGATGATGATTCAAAGGAAGTAAACCAGACTACCTACAGATCCATGATTGGTAAAATTCACTATGTTGTTCACACCAGATGTGATATTGCATTAACACTCTATATTATTGCAAGGTTTTCAGATAATCCTAGAGAGAATCATTTGATGGATATCAAAAGGATTCTGAGATATCTTAAGGGTACTGAAGAGTATGGATTATGGTACAAGAAAGGAGGAAAATTTTATTTAAAGAATTTTACTGATGCTGATTGGGCTGGAAGTGTTGATGACAGAAAGAGCACAAGTGGTGGAGCATTATTTCTTGGCAAAAGGTTAGTCTCCTGGAAAAGAAAGAAATAGAACTGCATTTCTCAATCTATAGCAGAAGCAAAGTATGTTTCTATAGTAGTAAATTGTTCAAACATCATATGGTTCAAACAACTATTGTCTGGTATGAAGGTGGAAATCATAGAACCAATTATTATCTACTGTGACAACACCAGTTCTATTAACATTTCAAAGAACCCTGCGATGCATACCAAGACTAAACATATTGCAATAAAGTATCATGTCTTGAGAGAATTGGTTCATGACAAGGAAGTAAGATTGGAATATGTGAATACTAAAGAAAAAATTGTAGACATATTCACAAAACCATTACCTAAGGATGCATTTTTGTATCTTAGAGGAAAGCCAGGGGTAATTCCCCTAATTGAGGCTCACTAAAACACATTTTAGTGATGCATCGGCCGAGCTACAAAACAAACTTAACATGTTGATGCAGATATGTAGAGCTTATTGCATATGAATCAGTACAAACAGGTACATTACAACTTCATTGGATATGTTAGTTGGTGTCTTTGGAATTGGTTTTCAAAGAGGGAGAGATTACTGTATGTCATAATGATAAGTGAAAGAGGGAAAGATTACTGATGGAGAGATTGATGACAAAGGGAGAAATTTATCAGAAACAAAGATTAACTTAAGAGGGAGTTTTTGGATGAGAATCATAATGAAGCTAAAGACATTAATACAATTTGATGAGAATCAGAATGAAGATAAGGACATTAATAAAAATTTCATTCTTATGTCTTCTGCTCTATAATTCTTTATATTATGACATGTTGTGTTGCCATCAATGCCAAAGAGGGAGATTGTTGATGACAATTATTTAATTGTGTATTGCCATTGATGTTTACACAAATGTATAATCCTATCCAAGCATAGTAAATTCATGCCAAGCACTCTTGGGCATTAAAGAGGACCAAAGTGATTTTCAATTCTAACCGAGTTCACTTGGGCATTACAGTGTTGGCCGGGCATTGAAGGAATTCAGTGTTGACCAAGTCAAATAGTTAGTGTCAGTCGACTAACATTAGTTTATATTTTATGGATAATTGGTTACATGCAGCCAACAAAAATGTGTTTTATTATTTATTTAGAAGATATTAAGGCTGAATTTATATATATATATA